>JAVTVY010021991.1:0-89871 GCA_036873755.1 Hanleya hanleyi
GATACATGTACCTTCTGTAACCTTTGAGCATGATAATTATGTCCATGTATGGATCGCAGACGTAGAGTAATTGGCATTTTCTGTTTGTGTATTTTACGCACAAACTTTAGCAGGACTACACAGATTCTTTTCAAATTTCAAATATTGATATTTTTTTTTCCGAATAGCTGTTTGGGAAGGTTTCCAGCCAAATCCGCCCAGGCATGCCAGGGGTCTAACATATATGGGAGCCAGGGTATTATGGGTGCTATTGGTAGGCCTAGTTCGTCCTAGGATGTGTTTGGCTTTGTTGAGTCACTGATGCTCAGGAAGTAATGCTATCCAATATATTATCAGTCAGCTTCATCTCTCTCCCAATGCAGTCTTTAGAGAGAGGACATTGTGAAAAGCTTCCACTTGGGGGAATTGATGCATGTTGAACATACACACACAGCTAGCCCATGTCTGGATCATTTTGCTTTTCTCCTCCACTGTTGGATTACATCCCTCACAGAAATAGGGCGCAATTAGAGCGCATTTAAGGCGCAAATAGAGCGCATGAATTGAGACAGCTAGGGCACAGTTGGGGCACAATTGGGGTGCTAGCTTCTCTAGCTTCTAGGGCACATTCCTGAAGGGCGCAATTAGGGTGCAGCAGGGTGAATGGGATGAAGAAATAGGGTGCAATTAGGGCGCAGTAGATAGACAAGGCGCAAGTAGGGCGCAATATCTGTGAAGTATTGGTGAATATTAAAACTGTACTGTAGCTGCCTTAATATTTGTGGTAATTATCTTTCATTGTTTGACTCTTAATTCCTTCTTCGTGGGATGTAACATTCGCGGTTCAGCTGTTCCGATCAACCAGGAAATCAGTGGTTAATTTAACAAACTGGTTTCTGTAGTTTGCTGGAAATATAAAACAGTTGGTGTTGAGTATTTATGGCTAGCCGACAGCTGGTCAAAGCTTCTCTGCGCATAGGGCTGATATATAGGAATGATCAATTGACTCGAGCTTTTTATTAACTTTATGTTGCAGCAGTAAAAATTTATAAATAATAACAAAATTTATAAATATTTAAAAATTTATAAATAGTTAAAATTTGTTCATTCTTTTTTTCCACAGATGTTGATCTAGTTACGCCCCTTTGCTCACAGTTGACTTACGAAGGTTTATTAGATGAGACGTTTGGTATTCACAGTGGTAAGGGGAGATGACTATTGTATCCATTCTAGCTCTGAGACTTGTTGTCCATGTTGAACATGTGACATTAGATTTTACCTCTTGCCAGAACGATCACATGGTGTAACTCGAACCAGAATTATGAAACTATAGTGAAACCTGTCACGGTGAATACTGACACCCTGGTAAACTGACCAACCTCTAAATACTGACACTATCCATGGTCCCAATACTTATATTTAAGTATTTTGAACCTTGATAAACCAGAACCCTGCCAGAATCGACACTATAATCTGGTTCCAAGCATAGTCGATTTACACAGGTTTCACTGTAATTTCATTTTGTGCTGCTTTTGAAGTAATTCTGTGAAACCATTTTAGCTCCAAATGTGGGTGTAAACATCAGGTTATGAGATTTGCTCGATCAATTGAATCACAACTCTTAAAATATATAAACATATTTAATTAAATTGTAAACATAACAAATTCTCTTTTAGAAGAATCTTTTTCTTTGTTTTGCATTCTCAATGTGGATGTTTTGTTTCTCCGTTGATTTTTAATTTGTCATTGTATATGCCTCAACTAATATTGTTGAACCATATGTGGTGTGTTCTTTTATTTTCAGGGTTTATAGAATTTGGTAAGGAAGTCACAGGAAAGGACCAGAATGTGAAGTTGTTATTGGCAAGCCATGATGAGGTACACTATCAGATGATAGGGGAATTGTGCATTACATTTATCTTAATCAGTCCACACTATGCAGGGGTTATTTTAGACACTTTTCCTTTATATAACTCAATTTCAAAAAGATGAAAAACTCAATTTTTCGGCGCGCTTACAGCGCGCAAAATAAACAACAAAACTCAATTTTTTCGGGTTTTTCATCGCATGCAGTCTGGAAACTCAATTTTTTTTATCTTTTTAGTAGGACACTTACAATAAATAAATTCGCAACAATTTTTCATCGTGAATGAACATGTCAGTAATGTTATGAAGCTCATCAAGCAAAGTTGCGTGTCCTACATAGCTGCATACAAGTTTGTTTGCTATCCAACTGTGATTGGCCGATTATATTTTGGCTAAAGATGTTAAGTAGAAATACTTCCCTCAGAGATAGCTTCATTTAATTAAAAAATGAGCGCGAATTATAAAACAAGAGAGTTTAAAAATCCAAGTTATCTCGGGAAGTTCTATTTGGTCGATTATTTTGGGGGTGGGGGAGAGTACTTTAGCTCTGGATTGTGATAGGTCAAAAGTGAAAATATTTTCCCTACAAATAGCTTACTTTAGTTTAAAAAATTTATACTTATTCGGGAGTTGCACAAGTGCAGTCACGTGGTACATTTTTGGGTGAGTTCCGGCCGACGGCATATGGGACGTAACCTGCGGGAGATTTTGACGGTCGCGAAAATAACATTGAAGTCAATGGGAATTTTTTTTAAAACAAAGTTTTGCAGTTTGGTTCTGGTAGATAATATTTCAGAAATGCATTAGCTTTCAAGCAAGACAACTTGTATAATTTTCACTCATATGAAACAGACGCTGTCAACGAAAAACTAGCGTGCTCCATGCAAATCTTACGACGCCAAACGACCGGAACTCACCCAGCAGGTCATGTGATCGACACTTGAGAAAGAGGCGAATAGTCAAGAAATAAAAATTGTCCCTTGTCCATTTCCATGAGTTAACCAATCCTTGACAAAGTTGGTGGTTGAGTATTGTAAGTGTCTGGGTATTTGTAAGTGACAGGAAAGAAATGAAGAAATAAATGGCAATAAAAATGTTAATAAGAGACGTAAAAAATAAAACAATGGCGGTTGTGAAGTTTTGTGGATTTCACGAAAAAAAATTCAATGCTGCTTGGTAAATGCAGATAAATGGCCAAAAATTGCAAATTAAACTCAATATGCACCCTATTTTGTAGTATGTGGTGTGGGACTTGTTTACAAAACATACTGGGGTTTCAGAAATTTCCATCGGGCAGAAATAAAATTATTCATAAAAACGTATATTTTGTATGTTATAGCATACAGATCCCCAGTTGCGCAGGAGAGAGTGTGGATCTTTTGTTTTTACACCAATCTGCATTGCTCACTTTGTGTATTTATCCCCAAATGGTACATCAGCTGTATTTTGGGGAATGTCTGTTTTGTTCGTTTTTTGTTTCTGGGGAAACGTCTTTCAACGTCACACGCATCCAAGTGAAATGTTGACAGAGAGAAAATGCTTGCCCGTTGTCTTGGTTCCGGAGATTGACGGACAGCGTGTCTCGGAGACCAGACTCATAAGCCACAGCAGTATGACAGCAGTGGTTCCCGAGTGGACTAAAAGAGGGGACGTAACTTTGAAATATCAAAATGGCGGACTAGTTCGATCGTCGAAAACGTGGCGAACAATTTGCTTTGAAATGAGAAACGTTCAGGACAATGTCTTTATCGGACCTATACGACTGAAATGAGAACAGTTCAAGACCAGACGTCCTTATCGGAGCTATACGATTGAATAATAAAGGTACACAAGTTATCTGTCTGCACATCAGTTACAAATCCTGAGTGCTTATCTCGACTCGAGTGGCGTGGCTGGTCACACGTTTTTTTTTTCTTTCTCGCGGGGGTTTTGGGGGAGGGGGACGGGATAACAGACGACGAAACTCAGTTTAGATTTCTCAGAAACTCAATTTATTTCGTAGAAACTCAATTTTTCGCGCGCCTTCGGCGCGTAAATTCTCAAAATTTTAGAAAACTCAATTTTCGGCAATAAAACTCAATTTACAAAATTTTGCAAAAACTCAATTTGTAATTGTTTTTCATCATGGTTACCACGATGAAAAAAGTGTCTAGAAAAACCCCTGACTATGTGCGATGGGAATGATAGCTTTATAACTTTATTTCTGTGCAATTAATATTGTTGATTAAATATTGCTTCATCCAGTCCATTACAACATCCTTGAGTCAATAGTCACAACATTTTTTTCTGAAAGTATCAACACCTGAATCCCATACAGGCCTTTCTTTTCGACACATATTAAATCCTATACTCATAAAGATACTCATACATCAGATGTCCCAGTGTCCATTTGGATCCCCATTTAAAAATAACCATAAAAAAGAGACAACAGACACAAATTGTTTTCTCTGGGTCTCAGTTGCATGAAAGATGCAACCTGCTTGCAAGAAGATGAATGACGCATGCCATTCTCCCATTTTCAGAGATGTAACTTTGTACTGTTGGTGTAACACCCTCTGATATGTCTGACTGATTTTCACATGAAAAATTGACGTGCCGGCATGTTCAGTCTTTATGAATGATGAATGACGAAGGAAGTGTTTATATATTACAACAATGATGGAAAATGCATCCATTTTATCTTGTGACAGAAAAACCTAGTCAAGTTTCTCAACCATTTCTAAAAGAACACTGTCACGTATAACAATGTTTCATTTAGCTGCGATATCATAAGTCCACTTTGCTCCATATTGTAATGGCAAATTTGATTGACTGACAGTCATATGTTCACAGTTTTGTGATCTGAATCAATCTGAGGGTGATCTAACTGAAGAATGTGAACAATCTAAGGCTGAGCATAATTAATATCTATAGCTTAACAGACACCTTTTTGGAAAAAAAAAAAAAATAAATGACAAGGGAGGGAGGTTTTCCAGAAAATACTGAATTCATATATATGTAACAGTACACATACAGTAAACTCTAGGAAGTGAATCTTTCCATCCAGATATAAAAATAGTTTCTTTATTTACTGGAAAAGGATGGCACAAAAACTTACATTGTAAGAAAATTTATATCTATTTATGAGAGCATTTCCACAAAGTGGATGCTCTTATGTTTTCATGAGAAACGGCTTCGCCGGATCCGCCGCCGCCGTGACTTTAAACGTGAATATCTCTGAAACCGTTAAATATTTTCGGGTCAGAGATTGTGTGCTATCTCCTTAGTCTTGGGAAATTTGTCTGGTTGTGTTTCGATACCCGCTGGTCACCACTAGGTGGCGTTGTAGTCAGAGCATATGTAAACCTTTCTCTGACTATTTCGTCTGAACGGCTTGTCTGATTTCTTTGAAATTTTATTACAATGGTCTTGAAGGATAGTCAATGTGCTGAAAAGGTTTTGGTGTAGCTGGCATAACTATAAAGGCAAGCTTTTTGCATCTCAAAAAAAGTTTTTTGTGAAATGAAAATTTACTAATTCACTTGGTGAAATATTTAAAAACTGTTCTATTCTAGGTTGCCAAGCATAAACATAGGATTGCCGACATGATAATTCCCTTTCGGTGCGAACCAAAAATCTATTGGTGTTTTGGTGAATCACACCATTGTAGATCACTGTCCGGTTATTACTAACATTTAACAATTTCTGAAAATGACGCCATTTTATTATCCATCCAACCTGACTGACATAATTTACTGGCTTTACCTATTCATAAATGCGTATTGGCTAAGATCACATTATGCCTTGTAAAAATACTGTGCGTATGGAGCTGTTTGTAACTTTGTTCACTGCTTAAGATGCTAGAACGAATAGCTAATAGAGGCTAATAGCGAAATATACAGAATAAAATTGTGATCCCTACTCGGAGTTGCTTTTCCTCTCTATAACTGAAGTAGATTGATGTGTTCTGGTGCATTTTGACAGAATATTTAGAATTTTAAGATATGTAATGATGCCCCAAAATGAACTGAATTTTCCGTGTCATCTGTCTGTCTGCCCATCTTTCTTGTCATACCACATATGCAGCTTGTGATGGATCAGAAGCCTAATTAATGAAATTGACTGACCTTCACCTGTTTTATCGAGGTCAAATTTAGCATAAGCAATAAATTTTAAAAGAGTGAAGATGAGCTCTCCAAATTCATCATACTTGTGCAATTGGTGACTGACTAGACGCCTATCTCAGTTGACTGAACCCATCTTCTCTAGGTTATATACTTTATATTATGATATAACATGAAATATAGCTAGGCATTCTAAATTGATACCACATATGCAACTGATGATGGACAAATATGACTGATGTTGACCTATTTTCTCAAGGTCAAAAACTGCATGTTAAGTCACATGTTAACTGCCAACATACATGCCAAATCTAACATTGTCATCATTTTGTTGTGGCTGTGGTTGTCTTCCAGAACAATATAGTGAATTTTGCATGTGTTCCAACAGCCTCTGCTTTCAACAGTAACTTAAAACCATGCTGTATCGGCTGAGCTGTTGAAACACCCTCCATTTCCTAGCTCTGACATACTGCATCACTGTCGAAATAGGGGTATCATGACAGAGTGATAGATCACACAGCCAGTGAAGGTTCCTGATTTACATTAAATGTCGTTATTGCCTAAGTAGTATTAGCAGCATTTTTCAACAATAACAATTCGCTAACTTACAGTGAAAAATTATAGTGAAAGGTATTTATTTTTTGTTGTTTTTCATTTTTATTTGCTAGCATTGTTTCAGATAGAATACAACAGCCTAATTCATACAATCCGGAATAAAAAGAGGGTTAAAGTATTTCTGTTCAAACTTTCATGGGAAATATAAAAGTGGCAATTTGAAATTTTATTTTTATTCAATTTTTTAATGTCGGTGGGCCCATGAAACGCAAAATAAAGTTGATGTTGCCTCACACTGGGTTTCGCCCATTGGTGAAGAAATCCCTTCTCAGAGGCACTTCTACCAGTGATAATTCCTGATTGCTCATCCTCCAGGGGTATGTGCTCCACACTCTGTCCATCCTAAAAAAATTTGCCACCCCTAATAGGGGGTGTGCCCAAATTGGGGACATCTAAAGCCCTGTGAGTATCAAATTATGTGTTACAAAATTATCTGGGGAAATGCTCTTCGCCCGTTTTTCAAACGAGCTTTCATTTTCTTGGTGATCAAGTGTATTAAAGGTCTCTGTATGCTCCTATTGGAATGCTTGTAGGCTGTCTTTCCTCACATTTCAGACAGGCTCAGAGTTCAAGATTGTTTGTTTGCTCTATTGTATTTCAGCTGTACACTGAGGTTAGAGACAGACATTTTTCTAATGTGTTTGGTTTTCTCAGCTCAAAAGCCAGGGAAGTACAGACCGGTTATGATGTAGGTGGATTCAGAACATTTCTCTCGAGTACAGTACAGGGTAAAAATAACTTAACCTTGAATGCAACTAGAGAAAAGCAAAAACGCGGGCGAGTTCTTGTAGTTACAAAAGTGTGTGCGTTTTGATCTCGGCTGAAAGAAAACACTTGCAACTACTAATATTACAGTTGCAGGCTGTGATATTTACCGAACGCATCATACGGCTTCGGGATCAGATCTCGTACACTTTTCACAGTTTATTTTGATGTTATATAAAAGTAATTTCTTGAGAGACACAAAAACTGACCTGGTTAGTGCTGGGATCAAGACCCTTCCCTGGGAGGAGTTTCGCGGGTTACGTGACCTTCCCTGCACGTGCGGGAGCAGTTATTAACTCGACTTTTTAGGTACCTTTAACCCACGAGAGAGAGCAATTCTCGTACAGCAGACGAAAGTCGCAATTTTATGCTGAATTGTTGTAAATATCATTGTTCATGCACTTAAAAAATTTATTTGAGTAATGTTAGAAGAAATAATATATACTAATTGGACAATTTATCAATCTGACCTGTTCACAATGAAAGGCTGAACAGCGGCTGTCGTTATTTGGACGAAAAATTAGATTATTTTACCTCCGGAAAATCTTTGGCAGTCATCGGAAGTATAACTCTTCGTCAGTCAACAGTTGATAGCGTGTCCACTAATTATCCGATTTTAATTTTAATTATATATTTGGAATCCTGAAGAAATACTCGTTTCAGAAATATATAGATTGGTATATTTGTGTGCTATTTCATGACGAAAAATTCAATCCGGAATAGGACACTGATTTACTGGAAATGTGAGTTTGCCGCCATTTCACTGTGAACATTCGTTCGGAGATAGGGAGGGGCGGTCGAAGAAAAGCAATGACTGTGCCCCGTGTCACATGACATAAACACATCTGTCAAAATGGGATTGTCGTCTGGATTTCGTGGAATGAACATGATGGTCATTAATCATGTTACCTATATTGGTTGGTGATAAAACGGGCTTCCCGTGTGATGGAAACCAGAAGTAAGTATTGCCCGGAAAACAATTAAAAAAATATATATATTTCCAATCATACCAAGAAGTAGAAATTTTGACAGACAAATTAAACTTCATCCCCCACACATAAGCAATCCACATAGAAAGTCACCACGTGCTCTGAACGCGCGCACGTGCAAGGTGTACGAGATTTGATCTGTACGAGATCCGATCGCAAGCCCGTAGTGCATCTGATGCCACTTGTTTGTATAAAATAAAAATGCACGAGAGAGTTTTTCTCGACAGCAATTCTCTTCAACACAACTTAATGTACAATTCATGTAAGAGTCACGAGCTTGTTCTACGTTTGACACATCAGGTTATAGCGCAGCATTATTTGCACTGCAATCTTCACACAAGGGAATCGCATTCAGATTTAAGTTATTTCTGCCCAGTACTGTATTGAACAATTTATTCTTCAACAGATATCTTCCTTGCACTTGTTGTCTTATACCACCATGATATATATACCACACTGTAGGCAAGCCATGCTAGAGAGCCACTATATCTTTGACAAATATGTATTAGGGGACATAACAGCGACTGCACAATTCTGAAACCACTTGGTAATGAAACCTGTTAAAATGAGGGAGAAGTGTACCTGTAACATGTACCAGTCAAATTATAATTATCAGGATGTTTAAGAGAAACTTGATGGTTCCTCAAAATCTTCAGATATGGGGCATTACACACCTTTTTGTTCTGAACATGGCTTTACACTACCCGATAGTTCATTAATTCAATTCTGTTGCACAACGCATACCTTGGTGCATGGTTTCTCATGACAAGACATGTTATCTCTGTTCCCCTACAAATATAATAAGTTTCTCATCATGTGTCTTTTTTCAGAAAAGACATGATTTGAAGACAGTAGGAGATATGAAGACTTATGTTGCCAATGAACTTGGAGGATTGAAGCAGCAGCACAGATCTTTGGTGTATCGTAAGTACCGTATATCAGATTATGAAATTTCTGAGAGATACTTACTCTCCTACTCTTGCATTTCTGTTGTCCACCTTCCAGTAGAGTCAGAAACTTTCGTCAAAGACATCATTTTATATCACATTACATGAAAATCTCTCGTGAAAATAAGAGGAGATTGCATGATTTGCTGCTCTTGTATGTTTCATAAAGAAGATGGATATTATTTTGCCTGCATACTTGCTCCTCCATTTTTGGCCGAATGGTTGTCGTCATCATCATCATCTGATCTGTCCATTCGTTCATCCATCTGGTCGTCCATCATTAATGTTAATACAGTATCTCTTGAAAGATTTTAGACTTTTGAAATTCAATTTACATATACCTCAGAGACATATTAAACATCAATGATGGCTTATATTTTCAAGCTCGAATGATATGGCAAAAATATATTCATTGCTGTTAGCTCGATATCTCCTGAAAGATTATAGCTAGCTTTTCCAAATTCGTGCCACATATGCATCTGGTTATTAACCAGAACATAATTAAGGATTGGTGACCTTGGCCTACTTTTTTCTCTGTATAGATCCATTTATGTTAGCATATTATTTCTTCTCGCTGGTGAAAAACAAGTATAGAATTGAGGATATGGTAATCTGTCTAATAATTCAATCACAGGAAGTGATATTTCTCATCATAAAATGTGGGTATGATCAAATTTATAAGAACAGTTGTCTGAAATCATGCAGATAATCCAATGTTTCATTGTTATTTCAATGATTTTAGAGTGATCAAATTTATAAGAACAGCCAATTTAATTTTGTGCTCATGCAGTGCTAGGTGTATCAATAAACAGACCAGCTAACTTCCCTTTGACACCACATATGCATTTGATCGAATCTCAACAGCCGAGGAGTTCTGACCTTTAAAGCTATTTTTGCAATGATGATTTCAGCATTACAAATGTCTGTGTATTTATTTCTCAAATCTACACCTGCTATTGTATTGCCCATAATCCTCCTTTGGAGATCCTGCTGTAGACTAAAAGTTCTCACCCCTCTGGAGCCTCAGCCAATAGGTTACACTGTGCCTGCGCCCAAACGCACTTCCCCAAATCCTTTTTTCTTCCTACAGCCACAGCGTGTGGACGTGTTTAGAGAGAGCTCTGCTAGAATTAGATTTTTTGTTTTTGCCTATCTTGATAGGGAAATTCAGTCTAGATTTAGATTATATACATTGTAAAAACAATGTCTAAGACACCTGGAATTATAAACGCTGCAAATTTTGCAGTCGTTCTTGGTCTCAATTAGAAATTCACATTCACTGTGTTTTTCTCTTGCAAAGGCTATATGTGTTTTCGTAAAGTTATTTGCAACAACAACAAGTATTTCTTGAAATGATACAAGCCTACTGTAATTACACAGGCATGAATTTTTACAGGCTTCTGGGCCCAGGACTTGAGTTTGACAATCTACGACAGACAAAGCAGCCTAGAGTTGCTCAGATCTGACAGGGGAATTCAACCTAGACTTTCTCTGTAAACCCGTTCTCATTGTTTACGGTTTCCAGCCCAGCGGCAATACAATAGGGCGAGGCAAGACCCCATTGACGACCTTTTACCTAAGGTGTGGTGCTAAGCAACGGTCTTTCACTGATTCTCGGACAAAAGAAGAAGACAAAGAAGTTGACCTATTGTACAGACTAGCCTTTGGTTGTCGAGGCAGGACAAAAAAGCCGGGGTTTTTTTTCCTAGCTTTGCAGGCGAAGCCGATATGTGACATCACTGCGGACTGACCTTGACCTTTCACCATTCATGCAAAAGATGGACACCTAGGCTATGGGGACGATTTTATGAAAGTCATTTACGCCTGGATTTACGCTAACAACGACTGGAAATCATCGTCTCGAGTTTTCAAGTTTCCGTTGGGAAGTATACGTGTTAGATTTTTACGATAATATGATGGCTATCATTAATTCTTTCTGCCATTTTACTTCGTTGTATTACGTTGTTGTTGTTGTTCGCGTCATCAAGTAAGGCGCGTGTTTATATCAACAGCTTATTATACGCACGTTGCACACAGTTGAATGTGCCTAATTGCTCTCTTGATATATAAATGTTATCATTTTATTCGTTTATAATAATCACGAGAGTCTATGAGAATTTGTGCGTATTTTTTGGTACACAATTTTCAAGAAATATTTCCCGTTTTTCTATTACGAAGAAACTTAGATATATGTTGGTCTCTGAAAGTAAACCATTCAATCTAAGACAGGCTTTCATATATTTAAATCAGAATGTTCTTCAAATCAGTTACGATTTTTTAGATCTATATTTGAAATTAATCTTAGTATTAAATTAATTTCTTTTTGACTGAGAAATTATGAACAGATCTGATGTGGGTTTATTTTCCCTGGAAGACAAATAGAATACTCTCGTCCGAGACGACATTGGTGTTACATAGATTTTCCCTGGCATCATGTCTGCACAGGTCTCATTCAGGAGTTATATCGACTTCAGCAGACTTGTTACATTCAAGACAAAGATCAAGTCTGAAATTATGCAATCGTCAGTCACTGGTTTGTCACTGCCTAGGAACACATGTACAGTACCCAGACTACGGTCCAATTGTTTACGTCCTCTATCTAGCCACAGTCCAGTACAATCGACTCTATGGACTACGGTTTCATTCATTCATTGACTTAATGATTTTCACCTGCAGTCTGGTACTTTACTTCGACGGACTCGACTTCTCTCTTGTCTATCTTAGCCGTTCTTTTACTTGCTTCGTCCAAAACAGCTCTTTGGTCTACAGCATTGTAAAATTAAATTAATTTCTTTTATTGAGAGATTAAAATAAAATAAAATAAAAAATTATCTGCATAATTTTTACTGTCATAATTAACTGGATGATCATTTTATACTTTTGTGACGGACTGGTATGTATATGACCTCAATTTTATATTGACTCGGCATTGAACATTGATTTCATGGGTTACTATGTAACGCCAGTTAGGAATCATTTGATTGGTCAGTTCCAGATTGTGGAATTATGAGGCATATTCTTGGACAACGCCATTGCCTTCTTAGACCATATTTCCTCTTCCACTTGTCCGTTATAGATCGTCCTTCATTTCAGATTCAGACACTTTGGGCTCCGTCTTTACATCGACTTGTTCTTTAACTCGGTCGGTTTCACTGCATCTTGTGGTTTGGAACGATAGACTCTACTACACTATGTGCTATGGTTTCATATGAGCCTCTACGATGTTTTCAAATCTTGATCGTCGTTTGTCGTCCGCATCATTAGTGCTCCTGTTCATACTTTATTTAAGTATCACAGGACAATCAAGTCTGGGTCTAACAACGTGTCGAGATCTGTCCATCTGCCAACGACTCAGGACCCAGACAGTAGTTCCTACATGAAGTGTCAACCTCCGTTTTTCACGGACGTCAACTCTGGAGTATGGATGCGTTACGTTTGCGGATAGATGGCATACTACTACCTTTGTGTTGGAGATGTCCGAGCTTACAAGTTTGGTGCTCTGGCTCCGTTATGGTCTCCATGTTACTTCATCCAGACGAACCTCCTGTACCAGACTGTCATTGGATCAAGTATTGTAGTGTTCCCAACCACTCTCCCTTACCTCTGCATGGATAGAGTTGTCAGGTTTGGATCCCTTTTTCCTTAACCATATGGTAGTCGGCGGTCATTTACAGCTGGGAGTTTGGCACTTGTCGCCACCACCTCATGTCATGATGACGTCGGTTTCATCGATCTGGGCCATCTACATCTCTCGGGATTGGTAAACCCCATCGATTTACTAGACGCAGATCTTCACATACCCATTCATCCTCGTCGCTTCCTATGCTTACCATCGCTGGTCGACGATTCGAGTGGCAGTTTTCTCCCTTTCGGAGTCAACTTTGCATCATGATTTTTTCATCAGTATCTTAATACCAATCATGGCGTTCCTGCATCTATGGGTATTCATATCGTCGACATCTTGGTTTTTCCCTCATCCTCGGAAGTCAGAGTTGCTACCAGCGCAATGTCGTCACTTCATCGGGGCAGTCTTGGCACGATCTTTAGAAGACCGGTGGACCAAGCTTCAGAAGATGGTTCCAAGTTTTTGCTTCACCTTCACAGCCCTCAAGCTTTGGCAGAGTCTTTTAGGTCAACTCACATCCACTCAAGACCTCACTCACTATGGTCGTCTCCAAGTTCGGCCTATGCAACACCACCTACAGGGATATCTTCAGATGTCATTCCTCAACCCTCTGGTCCGGTATTGACGTCTCTACATCCACATCTGATTTGGTGGCAGTCCCGTTACAATGTTATGCGGGGAGTACCTCTTGTACCGCCAGCTCCACTACACCATCTCTACACCAATGCATCCGAGACAGGTTTGGGAGCCCATCCTGACGACCTAGAGATGTTCGACAGATGTCGACATCGGATGCCAAACTTCATATCAACCTCTTCGAAATGAAAGCTGTCATCTGTGCAGTCCAGCATTGGAGTCATCTACTGTGAATTCGTCTCGTCCCATCGTCTACAGACAATTCAACGGTCATTGTTCATTCCAACAAGATGGGTACCACTGGATTTTTCCCAACATTCTGTCTGGTTTGGACCCTCTTCGACTGGACTCTGCAACATCACTACCACATGCGTGCTCGTCATGTCCCAGGTTGGCTCTATGTATTAGCAGATCATCTGTCTCGCCAGACACTGTACTACAGACCGAATGGCAACCTGCATCCAGAGGTCTTCCAACACATCACCAGCATCTGGGAAACCCTCTGATCAACCTGTTTGTGACAAGGAACAATGCACAGCATTTCCCTATTCATCAGTTTGGTTCTGCACCCTCGAGCCTACGCCATCGATACCCTATCGATCAACTGGGACAAATTCCTTGCGTACGCCTACCCACCCATTGTCTTACTGCAGGAAGTACTACAGAAGATTGTTCAACACGACTGCATCATTCTTCTCGTTATCCCTCTGTTCCCGACAACTACCACATGTACGAAGTGGGACATTGGTGTGGTTCTCAGCGCATGCCTTCGCCCACCACCCTCTGAACCATTACAGTCAGCAGTCCTCGCCATGAGCAAAATGGTGGGAGAGTGCCAGATCGCTCTCCTTAATCTGGATGGGCGAGTGATCGCTCATCTAGAAATCGCTCTCTTGGGATGTTTGGGGCGAGCGATTGCTCACCTAAGGCGAGCAGTGTTATTTTAGCAGATATTTTGGTATTCCTTTGAATCTTGCAATAAATAAGACAATACGTAAAATACTCCACACGAGTGTTTGATTTATATTTGATCCAAGTCACAATTAATACATACTTATTTTCAAGTCTGTCACATGTCAGACTACTCGCTCAGGAAGACAGTTTCAGACTAACAGAACCGATACAGTATGTGTGAATTATTTCCAGCCCGCCATGTCAGTCGGACTCGCTCTCTGTTTCAGGGTCTTGTAAATTATCAGTTTTCAGTTCTACCCGGTTCCCTTTAAGTTGTTTTGTACTGCCGGTATGACTCTGTTCTGCCATGGTAATGCCAACAATGATGTGGAAAACTTCAATGAAACGCAAGAAGGTATACAACATCGCAAGTCACGGAAAACCGCCAACTGACAGCAAAACTGGCGATCTTCAAATTAATCCTCATCTATCCCAAAGTGCATCGCTGGGCATACGGTTGTGTGTGTCGCGCGGTGAACCGTGGGATAGATCAGGATGTAAATTGGAGATCACCAGTCTTGCCAACTGACGACTGTTACCAGGTTACGAGCCGGTGACGTCGCGTTGTTCTACTGCGCATGACAGTTGTCTTACTTCTGCTTCCATTGCAAATCGAAACCGCAACCACGAAAACCAGTGAAGGTGACGAAAATACTGCCGATATAGACTGAAGAAATAAATATTTTTCTCTCGGATTTGGAGGAGCGACGAATCGCTCGCCTTGCGACCTCTGGGCGTGTGTGGAGGAGAAGGGGAGCGATCGCTCGCCTTTCATGGCGAGGACTGGTCAGCCTCTATGAAGCTGTTTCCTACAAGACTGCTTTCCTAGCGGCCTTCGCCCTGGCGTCTAGAGTATCCGAGCTTCAGGCCTTGGAAAGGATTGCAAGAATGAGACTGTACGACAAGGACCTTGTGCTCAACGTCTGTATTCCATCCCTGCATTATCAGATTTTGTTCAAGGACTTGATAACGACATCTTACTGTGTCCAGTACGAGCAATACGTCACTACCTCAGCCGTGCCAATCCTATCAGAGGTTCTTGTCGACTACTGATGCTCTCTCTTCTCCCAAGGACTACTCAAGACATTACCAAGAATATGGTGGCCTCCTGGTTGAGCAACACCATTAATGGACATACAAATTATTCCTTTATGTCCAGTGTTCCAGTACGAGCAATACGTCACTACCTCAGCCGTACCAATCCTATCAGAGGTTCTTGTCGACTACTACTGCTCTTTCTTCTCCCAAGGGCTACTCAAGACATTACCAAGAACACGGTGGCCTCTTGGTTGAGCAAGACCATTAAATGGACATACGAACTATCCCTCGATGCCCCCCCCACTGCTAGCCTCTGCATCTTCTCATGAAATACGAGCCATCGCAACTTCATGGCCTTTATGAAAAACGTATCGCTGGATGACATTGTCCAATCCTGTGCTTGAAGTGCCAATCCCACGTTTACAGATTTTTATCTGAGAGACTTGTCAGTACAAACAGACAGCCTGACCATGTTAGGGCCGCTCGTTGCTGCCCAATATGTAGTTGCCTAGTCTTCAAAGAAAAAAGAGGGGGGGGGGGCAGTACCGATCTCAAGCCGACCGACCAGTCTGCCAGATGGTTTAGAGTCACGGCATATCGGTAATCGCCAATACCAGCCAGCCAGCTGTCAAGACCCCGACACTAGTAAGTACATTGAGTATAAATGTGTTTATTTCTACTAGGTAAATCTAGTGTCGGACATTCAAGAATTTCATAGGAAAGAAATTGGCGATTGGAGCATATCGTTGGTACTCTAGTATTCGGATGCAGAAGCCCCGGTCCTTATACCCTTCTTACCGTCTCACTAGTAATTGCCCCTTAGCCTAACTAACGGGTTCAATTTATGGTACCATGCCTCTCTGATCATCTCAGCGGTTACAGTCACACTTCAACAAAGCCGAGGCCCACCTCCTACTGTTAGTAGTGGGCAATACAATAGCAGGTGTAGAATTGAGAAATAAATATTAAACATTTATAAACAATGTTGGTATTTATTATCAAATCAAACCTGCTATAGTCTGGACTGCCCGACCCAGCCTCCCCGCACTCTTCTCGGCCTTGCATGCATCACGCTTATAGGCTTATAGAAGAAAAAGGATTTGGGGAAGTGCGTTTGGGCACAGGTGCAGTGTAACCTATTGGCTGAGGCTCCAGAGGGGTGAGAACTTTTAGTCTACAGCAGGATCTCCAAAGGAGGATTATGGGCAATACAATAGCAGGTTTGATTTGATAATAAATACCAACATTGTTTATAAATGTTTATTATTTGGTTCCATTTACACTCATTCAAACATTTTGTGACATTATGAATTGATTGGATTGCTTTCATTGGCAAAATTGTGTTTGTAGACAAAATATTGTTTTGTTTAATAATAATGAGAAATGGAATTGACCCATTCCAGCTTTCTTTGTGAACTCTTGTTGGTTTATAAACTGTTTGGATGTAGCATCTTCACAATGATTTTACGATTCACAGATATTGGCGCTTGTGAGTTGATCGTGAACCATAAAACTAAAGGAGACTTCGAAGAATACCTAAAAACAGAACACAGTAAGCAGGACTTTCGTTCAGAGTTGATTAAGTCATTTGTATACATGTAGATAGATGTGAATATTCATTTTGCAATGCTACGCAGTATGGATAACACTGTAGCATGACTGATGTTGTCAGATGAGATACTAATAGTGGGGGGAATAAGAATTTTTTAGAAACTTTACATTCCCTGGCACTGTTGTATACATGGTATAAAGTATCCGTATATTTAATATCCCTGGGTTAATTGTTTATATACCGTATGATCCGGTTTTATCTTGCTGGCAGCTTTTTTTCTGCATTATTGTCTTATACATTGTTAATTTCTCTCTCTCACTCAGGTTTGTTAGAAGGCATAGATACCAGGGACAGTATTACTTATATAGAGGAATGTATCAATAGACAGGTAAGTCCATTCCAGGGTTTGTAGACTGCTGAACTAGAGTCTGCAGGGGTTCACTGCTGAACTAGAGTCTGCAGGGGTTCACTGCTGAACTAGAGTCTGCAGGGGTTCACTGCTGAACTAGAGTCTGCAGGGGTTCACTGCTGTTTCGACAGAATCCCACTTCTATCAATACTCCCGTGAATTTGGGGTCTATCCATCATGTATGATACGTCAATCCCTTACAACATGGGGACTATGTGTGGGGAACCATTAAACCAAGTATTAACAAGCTGAGTAGCTAGCAGGTCCCCCGCCAAAAAGCTTTTCTGGAAATGGGCTTCTCACACACACGGGATATAATCACCATATATATTTTGTGAGATGGTAAATTGTTGCTAGGAGTGTGGTGTTGTTGATGTGAAGGAGATATAATTGTGAACGACAATGTTGCAAATTGTCTATGGAAGAAAGCGAACAGGGTGATCAGAAAAAATCATCCGGTGGCATAGTTGTGCCGAAAAATGAGTGACTTTCTTCTGAGATCCCAGCCATCCGCTAAGTTTGAAGTTAATCGGTTGAATTGTTCTTGAGATATCGCGTTCACAAGATGGTTGGGATGGAAGGACGGTATGAGGGACGGAAGGATGTTATGAGGGATGGAAGGACGGATGGGTAGC
This sequence comes from Hanleya hanleyi, assembly GCA_036873755.1. Taxonomy (NCBI): domain Eukaryota; kingdom Metazoa; phylum Mollusca; class Polyplacophora; order Lepidopleurida; family Hanleyidae; genus Hanleya; species Hanleya hanleyi. The sequence goes on from JAVTVY010021991.1 coordinate 18,114, forward strand.
TAGTGATGTAAAGTCACCCTCCATATTTGAAGATGATCGGCTGAATTGTTCTCGAGATATCGTGTTCATAACATTTTGGAGATGGATGGAATCTAAGATGGCTGACGGCGGCCATTTTGGTTAACGCAGTTTGGTAAAAATCAATTCCAGTCATCTTCTTATTGATGTGAAGTCACCCCCCAAATTTGAAGTGGATCGGTTGAATTGTTCTCGAGATATCGTGTTCACAACATTTTGGGGATGGATGGAATCTAAGATCTCAAGTTTGAAGTAGATCGGTTGAATTGTTCTTGAGATATCTCCTTAAAAATATAGTCGACGGCGGCCATCTTGGTTAACGCAGTTTGGTGAAAAACAATTCCAGTCATCTCCTTATTGATCTGAAGTCACTCCCCAGATTTGAAGTCGATCAGTTGAATTGTTCTCGAGATATCGTGTTCATAACATTTTGGAGATGGATGGAATCTAAGATGGCTGACGGTGGCCATCTTGGTTAACGCAGTTTAGTGAAAATCAATTCCAGTCATCTTCTTATTGATGTGAAGTCACTCCCCAGATTTGAAGTCGATCGGTTGAATTGTTCTCGAGATATCGTGTTCATAACATTTTGGAGATGGATGGAATCTAAGATGGCTGACGGCGGCCATCTTGGTTAACGCAGTTTGGTGAAGAAAAAACCCCCAGCCATCTTCTCACTGATGTCAAGTCACCCCCCAAGTTTGAAGTCAATCGGTTGAACTGTTCTCGAGATATCGCGTTCACAACATTTTTGGGATGGTTGGAATCTAAGACGGCTGACGGCAGCCATCTTGGATAATGCAGTTTGGTGAAAAACAATCCCAGCCATCTTCTCACTGATGTCAAGTCACCCCCCAAGTTTGAAGTTGATGAGTTGAATTGTTCTCGAGATATCGCAAGTATATTGCACGCATACTGTACCCGATTGACGGTATCATACATACATCTGAAAAAATATTGCAACAACATATCATTCCCCCAGAAGTTTAAATTTTTCGTTTGGGTTTCCCTTTAATAAACCTCTTTCTATTATATCTTTGATTACGGTTCTTGGTCCAATTGTAGACAAATTGGTTACAAACTCTGAGACTGTTGTCGTTGCTGTCCTTGACACAAGGTGGAATATCGCCCAGAGATTACAAGTCCCTCAGAACACAGTTTATCCATGTGAGTATACATGTATACTACTTGGTGTTCTTCAGAAAATATTGGTGTTTACAGTCTAGCTGCATCTGTATATGCATTTACTGAGGCAGGAAAAGTTGGTCAATGATTTCCTCCATCATTGATGAGATTCCAGTTTTCTGAGGGTGTGTTTCTCCCTGGTTTCACTGTTTTGTCAGCGTTAAATCACAGTCAGAGTTTACCCTTTCATTGATCTTTCTCTGTTTAAAAACGTAAACGTAGCCTATATAAAGCCAAACCCAGGGGTAGATTGGTGAAAGGGTTAATTATATTACTTTATACCTTCTACAGCTAAAGATGCCAATCTTGAGAAGTCTGCATTGTCCACAACTTTTAATACCATAATTAGATAAGTTTATAAGATTACATCGAAGCTATAGTTAAATGTTTACAGCTGTGCATGTATATAGATATCACCCGATTTCAACCTATCATACGTCATGCTTTCCAATGCTTTTATTGTTTTTCAGAGTCACGGTTTTGAGCAGTTAATAACATTTTTTAATCTGAAGAAGCTAGGGTTGTTGTCAGAACAGGAAGCCGTGCCATCTACGAGTAAGCCCCTGGGAAAGGTGGCAGCTAGCATGTCATCTATGGGCAAGAGAAGTGTGTTCCAGGCTATCACCAAGAAACTGAATCTGGTACTGCCAAATTACTCTCGTTGTCTTCTATTCTGAAATCTGATCCCATTGGTGGATATTCTTCAGTGACCTAGGCTCTTAATTACATATCATCTCATAACATTAATCTTGAAGAAGAACATGTGAAAGAGTGTAATTATTTAACAACCAACTGTCCAAATCAGTCATTGTCATACACAAGTCAATTCCTCCATTGACACTTTGAAGTACCGTAGCCTTGATATATCAACCCTCCAACTCTGTTCAAAAGAGTTTATAAATAGACACAAAACATCATTGGCCTCAAATCCATTTGAATTCAGAATGAGCTGTATTAGTGGTTTATTGATTGGCTGTTGTATCTATCTGGCCACACCTACTGCCATATTAGGAGGAATGATGCAACTACTGAGGGAAAACATCATCATACATACAGTCATTGGGTATGTTCTGATTGGCTCATCTCTGGTTTGTAGATGACATTTACACTTCAGATTTGAATGGTTTCGGTGATCTGATAGATCAAGGCTAATTTGAAGTGTGAACAGAGAAGTCAACTTGTGTATGAATATGACATCAATCCACTGTTTACACTTAAATGTGGGATCCTCAATAATATGGTAAATGGTATAATATTGTGATCGTCCAGATTTGACATCAAATTTTGATCAGTCAATTCAATTTTCAACTTTATTGCGATCTCTGCACTGGTGGCATGGACCAAGGGGAGACAACTCCCAAAGAACATGACTTGAAATCATGGGAGACAACTCCCAAACAATAACCTGTGGAGACAACTCCAACAACTAAATGGGAGAATACAAACATTGAAAGTGGGTAGGATATCAATAGTGACAAGTTGTTTTGATACCAATAAATGGGTAGGAATATCATCATTTATAGGTTGTTTTGATACAAATAAATGAGTAGGAATATCAACACACAACATATCAACATTGACAGGTTTGATTGTGTACCAAATATATGGTTGTTTTGATATCAGTAAATGGGTAGGAATATCATCATTTGCAGGTTGTTTTGATACCAATAAATGGGTAGGAATATCAACACTCAACAAATCAACATTGACAGGTTGTTTTGATACCAATAAATGAGTAGGAATATCAACACTGGCAGGTTGCTTTGATACCAATAAATGAGTAGGTATATCAACATTGACAGGTTATTTTGATACCAGTACATGGGTAGGAATAATAAGTGACATGTTGCTTGTTTGAATACAACATAAATGGAGTAGGCCTCAGTGTATTCAAGTATGGCAGTGCTTCATATTAATAAGGCAGGGGAGCTAAATTATGTGCACCTAAATCAGTTAAGGGGAGTGACAAGGGGAGCTAAAAATCGTGCTTCTGAAAATTTTCAGGGGAGTGATTTTCAATTTAAAAAATTTAAGAGTTTATGGTACCCTACCAGTGTGAAATAATGAGATCTTATGATCATCTGTTTGGAATTCCCAACATATCAAGTTGAGAAAAATATGTACTGATCCAATCAATTTGCCAAAGGCCAATGCCATTCCTGTTATTACTGAACAATATAAGAACTAAAATCTATGAAACTAATGACATATAGAACATCTTTACAAGTTCCAAAATGCTATTGAATATTCTTTTTTGAACATTTTGTGTACCAAACAGTGTCTCAAAGCTGAATAACAAAGTATGATTTTCAGCTCACTAGATCTGCTGTACATATGATATATTTTTTCAAGTTATTCATGTTTTTTACTGGAAAGTGGAAATATGTTGTTGTTGCTGCTGCTGCTAAACAAGCATAGTATTCAGACGAAATGGGCTACGTAATATCGCCATAGGTCAATAAGGCCTCAATTCAATTTGTAATTTCTGAAATAATGCGGCATTTATATCGGTCGCATAAAATTAGACTTGCGTGTCCACGTGGCGCAGAAATTATAGACTGAACCTTTTACGTTGAACAGATTACCAATGAATGAACAGGGTCCAAATGAGACAAACTATAGCCAAATCATATAATAAGTATTGGAACTTCGAACTTATCATTAAAAGAGCTTAGTACCGGCATTTATTCTTGGTGATGTCCTTGTCAGCGTTGTAGTCAGCGTAGAGTTCGATTGCTTGTCAGTGTCAACCAGCAGGGGTTTTTCCCATGACACGAGGCTAAAATCGCAACAAAGTTCTTCACTGGCCAAGAGTATCGCCTCCAGCCAATCTAAACGCCAGTACTGGAATACATTGCTTCCAGCCAATATGGCGGCGGCTCCATGATGTTTGGCGATGTCGACAATTTGGAAATAAACGACCTCTATTCATGTAATATAGCAGCAGGGAACGGATTTAAAAGAGACGGGCCGCAGTCTGAATGGAGCAGGGCGCATTTTATTCGAGGGGCCTGACATTGTTTTGCGCCATGCCGTACGTACATACTCTACGCTTGAACAGTAGTTGGATATTTTAGGTGCGCTAAAAAAAGTGCACCTCGATCAAGGCGAGCGGGAGGCGCGCGAGAGCGAAAGCGCGCCTTAGAAATAAAGCACTGGTATGGGTCTGCCTATTTGGAATAGGGGGTCTGTTGGCAAATCAAGCCTTGTGGATCTCCTGGGGTTGACCTGGGGTGATGGTGTGCGCACACCATGTCAAGGTAAAAATAGGCTTCAGCTCCTCAGACAGCTTGTTGTGAAAGGCGACTAACTGGGGCACCCGTGGGGTCCCCAGGTGTGAAAAGAAATAGGACCTCAACTGTGCAGTCCCGGGTGTAAAAAGGAAGAGGACCCAAATGTCATGATATGACTGAAACAAAGTTGAAAGCGACGTTAAATCATATTCTCAAATCAAATAAATTTAATTACCTTCTAAATGTAGGAGAAACTACATAGATAAGGTCCTAATGGTGTATCTTTAGTCAACTTTCCGTTTGCTAGATTTTAACCACTCCAATATTTATCGGTGAGAAATTGCTATACCTTTGATTGAATTTTTAGAGCATTTACCTTAATGTGACAAATCAAAACTGAGCTTTCTTCTTCCTCATTCTTCATTCTCCTTCTCTGTATTAAATTGCAGTTAAACAGACAAGCTGTGTTTGTATTATCATTCATATCATTCTGGTTGAATACATTGTCAGTTGCTTTCCATCATTTCCAGATACCCAAGTTAGAGGACGTCAACCCTAAGAGTCCGTCAGACATGTCGTATGTGTTCAGTGGGGCTTACACAGCACTCTCCTGTAAACTTGTAGAACAGGTATGGTACTTCTATCTTCATACAGTACACCCCATCAAGTAACCACAAAATATCCCCTATACCATCTGTAAACTTGTGCAACTGGTATCATGGTACTTCTATCTTCATACAGTACACCCATCAAGTAACCACAAAATGTTCCCTATACCATCTGTAAACTTGTGCAACTGGTATCATGGTACTTCTATCTTCATACAGTACACCCATCGAGTAACCACACGTCACCCATACTGTCTGCTTACCATCTTCAGACTTGTAGAACTAGTCTCACTACTGCACGAAATGCTATTAAACTGTTGTTAACTGAAGTCATTAAAATACTATTAAATATCTAGGTGAAAACCCTGTTTAAACCCCATAACCTTTGTACATATTAATGGGGTATAATTCCCATTAAATCTGTAAAAAAAAAGGTGAATAAACTGTTAATCCCAAGCCAATAATTTGTTGTTTTGTAAATATCATTGTCATACAACTAACCCTTGTCCTGTCAACTTTGGATATCCATGGAGCTAGACTGTCATGTTCCCAGTGTCAACCCCGGACATCATGGACATATACATTCGGAGAAACCATCGGACTTAGTCTTTCAAAACTATTTGGAGCCGTGACGTGTGGAAAAATCAAACCAGACACGGCTTAATCCATCTAAAACGTCAATATTTCTTTAATTTATTTCACGTAAGTTCAGTATTTTTATCACTAAAAAAGACACTTGGTTATGTGAAGATCGTCTACAAATGTAAAACATAGCGTCATTTATTCAGAAAAGTTTGTTAAGCAGGTAAAAACGCACCTTGTTTGCAACCTCTACAATGACACCCTCCACGTTCGAGATATCAAATTGAAGGGCAACAACTCTACTTTCATTTCCATACAGGCTATTTCTATAATGTAGTAGAAATGCATTTTATTGCGTAAAATGTTCATTTGTTTTGAATCTTATCCATTCACCTGCAAAAATTCTGATCACCTGACGTAACCCAACTTTCTGATTGGTCAAACTGCTCATTAACAGTGCTGGCCATGAGGAAAATGCAGGAGAGCTAACCATCACTCGCCTCAAAAAGCTGTAAGGCGAGTATGGGCGAGTGGCCGTCACTCCCCTTGGAAAATGTTTAGGCGAGTGACTCCAAATTATACTGCCAAATTAGACTCAAGGAGCCACGAAAACATTTTTTATTATCGGTAAAATGAGAATACATCACTTTTGTAGCTCTGTGTTTAAAAGGTTTTTCTTAAGTTATGGTTTCTTTGGTAGCTGATGATAATTGACATTTTAGATTTATAAATAACAAACTAAAGTAAAAACACTGACTGAAGAAACTACTTGCAAAGTCTGCTCGCTGATTTTTCTCAAAGTCTGCTTCCGGATCTTTCTCAAATCCGCAATTTGGTGAATTTGTATAACCATGTGCTCTCTGTGATGGATCACTGCAAACGATGTTTTTTGAGACTGGCATTTGAAAAGTTGTTGACCAGAACTCAATAAAACTGACACCAGTATAAAGCAAAGGATATGAAGTAATATACAAGAGCTTATTGCGCCCAGAGTAAGTGTGCAACAGCACAGAACTCCACCAGGGGGCAAGTGTAGATTTACAACAACAACAACATACCCGGTACCACTTTTACTTTCGAAATGAAACGTGACAACTGACACGCTTGTGACTAAATCACTGGAGCTTGATAGTTTATGTCTCCCTAATCTGTAATTGGACATTCTTCTAAACAATATTTTGGTGGTGAAAATTCGACAGTCAGAATGGCATTTGGTTTCGATGGGCGAAGCCACACGTCACGTAAACAACAGGCCGGGATTTTTACTGATTTACGTGGAATGTTTAATAAATTTTCAATGTTCGTTATGCTACGTGTAATCAGGATTACATATCGTGACATCTATAAGATTTTAGATGAGTTATTTAGTCGAGATGAAACAAAACAGACCGTCCATCGTTAGTAATTTGAACGTGATAAAATTTCTTACGGGAGTTTTACGGTGCACTATTTTTGCCAAATTGCGATTCCTAATTATTTCGAAAGCTGTTAAATGCCAAATATGTTAAGAATAAATGTTCAGGGTTTCGGTCGATACTTGCATGGTGTAAGAACGCATTGTTGAGGCTTTTGTTGAGGCTTTTGTGCAGCTAAAAAGGGTCACGTCTAGACGCATTGTTGAGCTCAGACAGGCTATTGTAGGCTTCATTGTTGAGGCTTTTGTTGAGGCTTTTGTGCAGCTAAAAAGGGTCACGCATTGTTGAGCTCAGACAGGCTATTGTAGGCTTTGTCTGGTGCGTTCTTACACCAAGTATAAACCAGGGTTTCAAATTGATGTATCGTGCATCAAATACCATCCATTATTTATCAATTCCAATGACTTGACAGTTGCCGTTTTTTACCCCTCGGCCAAAATTTGGCCGAAGGGTATTGTCGTCGTCATGTACGTCTGTCCGTCTGTCCGTCACACCTTTCTCGTTGCCAAGATATCTTCAGAACGACTTACCCTAGGCACACCAAACTTGCAGTGCACATCCGTATGCTTGTGACCCAGAACCCTATTGAATCTGGACCTGATTGGTTAGAAACTTTGGCGGCGATCTTTAATTTATGCGAAACCATCACAGCTTTCTTGTTACCAAGATATTTTTAGAATGACTTACCCTAGGCACCCCAAACTTGCACTGCACATCCATATGCTCATGACCCAGAACCCTATTGAATCTGGACCTGATTGGTTGGAAACTTTGGCGGCCATATTTAATTTATGCGAAATCATTAATCTTGTGTATCTTAGGTACCATTTCTCTGTTCAGTGTGAAACTTGGTATAGATCATCGATGCATCAAGAAACTTCAAAGGAATGACCAAACCAGTTTCCCTGATTCGGTGAAAACCTTGGCGGCCATCTTTAATTTATGCAAAATCTTCAATGATATATATCTCTGATACCATTCAAGTGTTCTATACGAAACTTGGTATACAGCATCGATGTATCAAGAGATCTGCAATGTATAGCCACATCAGTTCCTCTGAGTGGCGGGAAGGATGGGCGGCCATCTTTAATTTATGCAAAATCATTAATGATCTCTATCTCTGATACTGTTCGAGTGCTCGATGTAAAATTTGGTATATATCATCGAAGCATCAATAGACTTACGATAAATGACAGTTCTGGCGTTTCTGATTGGGCGGAACCTTGGCGGCCATCTTTAATTTATGCAAAATCTTCAATGATATATATCTTTGATACCATTTCAGTGTTATATGAAACTTGGTATCCAGCATCGATGTATCAAGAGACTTGCAATGAATAACCACATCGGTTCCTCTGAGTGGCGGGAAGGATGGGCGGCCATCTGTAATTTATGCGAAATCATTAATGATCTATATCTCTGATACGGTTCAAGTGCTCAATGTAAAATTTGGTATGTATCATCGATGTATCAATAGACAGTTCTGGTTTTTCTGCTTGGGCGGAAACCTTGGTGGCCATCTTTAATTTATGCAAAATCTTTAATGATGTTTATCTTTGATACCATTTCAGTGTTCTATATGAAACTTGGTATACAGAATCTATGTATCAAGAGACTTGCAATGAATAACCACATCAGTTTCTCTGAGTGGTGGGAAGGATGGGCGGCCATCTTTAATTTATGCGAAATCATTAGGGATCTCTATCTCAGATAATTTTCAAATGTTCGATGTAAAATTTGGTAGACATCGTCGATGCATCAACAGACTTATGTAATGAATACCGGTTTCTCTGATTGGACGGAAACGTTTGAGGCCATTTCTAATGGCAAAATTTTTCATAATCTGTATATTTGTTACTTGACTGCTTGGTGTTCCTGAAGTCTTGTTTTAAATTGAATACATTATGAATGGCTGGCGCCCAGAGCCGAGGGGTTTTCAGATGCGCGCAGCTTCGTATTGAAAGGTTCAACACTGCTTGACAGCCTGGCAGTCGGACTTCGACCAGCGTGTAACTGTCCGACAGCACTAGTGTTAATAGTCATTAAAATTATGGTGACAAATAATAATTGGCATTAAAATGCCATTAACCTTTGAAAGGATCCCATTTATTTGAGTTACATCACAAAAATTAATGGCCATTAATAAATTTCATGGACAATGATTTTTAATTCTTAATAAGAAATTAATGGCATTAATAAGAAATTAATGGCATTAATTAATGACCTAAATTAATATTAATAATAAGCAAGACTGATATTTTACAGTGTACTGATATATTGTATCGATCAGGTATGTTATGTACGTGTGATTCTGTGATCAGTCATTTGATAAGTATGGTAAATCCGCTAATTCCATCACACATGTCACAAGAAGTGAAATTTCCAACCATTAATTTAAGGTATGAAGGGTGATCAAATTCTTTAGAACAGGAAGTTGATAAAAAGGTCCAAAACCATGCAGATAATCCTTTATCTCAATGATTTTAAGAAGGTGATCAAATTTGTTAGAACGACTGAATGAAATTTGTCCGCAAAACTGTGGGGTGATAAATTTTTGATAAGGTGATTGAATTATTAGGGGAATTACCATAATTCACTTGATATTTATTCACATTTTGTCAGGTATTATCTAGAGATGGGTTCTCAGGTTTAGAGGATATCATGAGGTGTTTACCAGGAGGAACGTTTGCTTCAGTCAAGAATCCTACTGTTAAAGGTAAAGATCTCCATATTTATATATGTTGTGTATGTTCACCTTGTATTCAAGTATGAGAGACCTCATAAGTCCTGAAGTCCTATTTTCAAATTTCATGCCTGAAAGTGGAATGTAACAAAACCTCCACATATATTGTTAGTCGGGACAGGTATCGTTTAGATAAAAACTTGCTGTTCTCTATTCCTATAAATGATAACGAGAGATCCTGAAGGATCTTGGCGCCCACCATTGTCTGATAATTGTAAGCTTATGCCAAGAGGATCTTTTTGTCCATTGTTACTAAGAACAAACTATTGATTTGTAATTTTGTTTGCAGAATTTTGAATTTGAGCGAGAAAGATCAAATAAGGGACACTGGAAAACACCAAGATACATGTGTATTATCTATCTAAGGTTCAGGAGTTTCAAGATTTCTAGAAACTGTACTTGATGTCGGTTGTTATAGTACAAGTGAAATTAGCAAAGTTAGTCTGAAAGTGAATGTCCGGAGGATCCTTCGTCTTCGTTTGTAGTATTTTTTTTCTTTTTTTTCTCACGTGTCCTCATTGGGTACTAGAAGCGAAGACTTTGACACTTTGGCATGAGCCCTGATTATCTCCCTTGGATCGAAACACGCAGTATTCTACAGTTGTCGAGTTGTGACGCTGTTTCACAAGAGTGCATGACGTCCCTTCGGCAGACAAAACGGTGGGGCAGTTCACTTGCAACGGCATGGACTAAAGTAAACTGATTTAAAATTTGAAGAAATACATTTTAATTCGGAATCATTTGAACTCCTTGATATGGAAGGTGAAAGTATGGATATTGTCTATAGTCAATATATAGAATATGCCCCATCGTTTGATAAGCCGACTCTTGTGATGCAACGTCACAACTCGGGAATACAGTATTAATTTGAAGCGTAACTTGGATTTTCGAATCGGACCAAAAAGGTATCTTGCAACTGGACCACAAGGGGAACCTGTATACCAAATTTGAGAAAGATCTATGCAGCACTTCCTGAGAAATCACGATAAAGTTTCATGGGGAAATCCAAAACGGCCGCCTGGTGGCTATATTGGATTTTCGAATCGGACCGAAAAAGGTATCTTGCACAACTAGACACCAGGGGGAACCTGTGTACCAAATTTGAAAAAGACCCATGCAATAGTTCTGAGAAATCGCAATAACAAAGTCTCATGGGGAAATCCAAGATCGCCGCCTGGTGGCCATATTGGATTTTGGAATTGGACCAGAAAAGCTACCTTGCACAACTAGACCACAAGAGAAACCTGTGTACCAAATTTGACAAAAATCCAGTTCCTGAGAATTCAAGATAACAAAATTTCATGGGGAAATTCAAAATGGCCACCTGGTGGCCATATTAGATTTTCGAATCGGAACCGAAAACAGTATCTTGCACAACTGGACCATAAGGGGAACCTGTGTACCAAATTTGAGAGAGATCCATGCAGTACTTCCTGAGAATTCACGATAACAAAGTTTCATCGGGAAATCTAAGATGGCTCCCTGGTGGCCATATTGGATTTTCAAATCGGACCAGAAAAGGTATCTTGCACAGCTAGACCCCAAGGAGAACCTGTGTACCAAATTTGAGAAGATCCATGCAGTAGTTCCTGAGAAATCGCGATAACAAAATTTCATGGGAAAATCCAAGATGACCGCCTTGTGGCCATATTGGATTTTCGAATCGGACCAAAAAAGGTATCTTGCACAACTAGATCCCAAGGGGAACCTGTGTACCAAATTTGAGAAAGATCCATGAAGTAGTTCCTGAGAAATCGCGTTAACAAAGTTTCATGGGGAAAGCCAAGATGGCCACCTTGTGGCCATATTGGACTTTCGAATCGGTCCAGAAAAGGTATCTTGCACAACTAAACCCCAAGGGGAACCTGTGTACCAAATTTGAGAAAGATCCATGCAGTAGTTCCTGAGAAATTGCGATAAAGTTTCATGGGGAAAACTAAGATGGCCGCCTGGTGGCCATATTGGATTTTCAAATCGGACCGAAAAAGGTGTCTTGCACAACTACATGTAGACCCCAAGGGAAACCTGTGTACCAAATTTGAGAAAGGTCCATGCAGTAGTTCCTGAGAAATCGCGATAACAAAGTTTCATGGGGAAATCCAAGATGGCCGCCTTGTGGCCATATTTGATTTTCGAATCGGACCAAAAAATGTATCTTGCACAACTAGACCCCAAGGGGAATCTGTGTACCAAATTTGAGAAAGATCCATGAAGTAGTTCCTGAGAAATCGCAGTAACAAGAATTGTTTACAGACAGACTGACGGACCACGGACGAAAAGTGATTTGAACAGCCCACCATCTGGTGATGGTGATGGTGGGCTAAAAAGAAAATCAGGAGTTCAAAATAAATAAAGATGATATTCGAATGTGAAATTTCCCGTGAATCACATAAAAAATAGATTTGTTGGATAGAAACTTGAATATCAAAATATATCGATCTTTCAATCAGCTTAAGTTTAAAAGCCCATTATATCTTTCCACAATCCCTGAAATCTGCTTATTTACATGAACCAGTATTTGAATACCTGTGGGGGAAAAAAAAAGAAAGCTGGCACAAGTTTCTGATTATGTATCCCACAACAATTGCACAGATTCAGTGACACATTGCTGTCAAACAGACAGGTTAACGCACTGACCATAGAAATTACATCAGTTATTAGTATGAATTCTTCAATGCTTCAAATGAATTGTGAACTCGAATACCCATGTGGTTACCTATCTGAAAAGTTTGCAGATATCCAAATGGCTATAATCATGAAAATGAACAAGAAACAAGTTCTTTAGAAGGTTTGGTAATGACCGATTTATTTCTGTCGTCATCAGGTAAAGGTTCCCAGGCTAGTGTAGTGCCAGAGACACCAGCATCCCGCGTCGTTCTTGTTTATTTCTTGGGAGGTTGTACTTTTGCTGAGATTGCAGCACTCCGATTCCTAGGAAGACAGAAGGGTGAGTGTATTATGATCAGTGCAAATTTCATTGCATGATGATTAGGCAAAATAAAAAAAAAATGTGTGGTTCTGGTAACATTGTGAAATTAATTAGGGTAGGTACAAATTTGTTATTTCTCTTCTCTTTCCTTTGCAGGTTACAGATTTTTATTTGCGACAACTGCCCTCATCAATGGAAACACAATGTTAGATTCTGTCCTGGAAAGAAGTTGATTTATCCAAGAAACGTTCCGATTTTAAAGTGTGTGTGTTTGTGTGTGCAGAAGATTTTGTGAATGGGTGTATGTATATTTTAAATGAATGTATGTATATTTGGGTGTATTCTCTCTCAATTCATCCTACCCCATCACCATTTATTCTATCCCATCACCAGGTGATTGTTTATGCAAGAACAGTGTGTACTCTTGTAATTCAATCACACAAGGCATCCTCATCAAAAGTTAAGGCAAGGTATCTTTTAATCAGGAGCCCCCGATATGCCATGTAGAAAATTTCACACTCTGGCAATCACAGAGCAGTAAACTCAGCAGTAGTTCTCACTCCCAATGGGGCTCCCGAGGATTGACCTGGGGTGTCATTGTGCAAACCCAGGTCATGATAAGAATATAACTAACTTCGGCACTGGTGCAGTACCCAAGTGTAAGAAGAAATAGGACCCATCCTGTGGGGTTCCAGGTGTAAAAAGGAATAAGCCCTCTCCCATGGGTTTCCCGGATGTGAAAAGATTTACCAGCCCAACATATTCTCCCCATTTAGAGGGAGAGCTGTGCAAGGAACTACCCAAAGCCAATGAACGTGCCTGACGATTCTAGCTAGTGCTTAATGATGACCAGTGTGCTAAACTGCTGTATATCGGGAGCTCCTGAGTTAATGACTTGCTGACCATGACATCATGTAATGAAACACTTGAATGACAATTTATTTTGCTATATAGCCAGTTTAGAGCAATTACAGGCCATATAGAGAATATTATCCGGTTTATATCAGTGTTTACTATGTGGACTGAAGTTGTGGAATTATCTGAGACTATGATATTCAAATTGCTTCACAGATCCAATTCTCCGATTAAACCTTACATGAACAAATTGATAGGTCTAAAGTGTTGTTGCAATGAAGAATTCATTTAACCAAGAAACAATTGAATCAGTGGTTTTCCAGTTACCCGACTCTATATATAAGTTGGGTATTTAATTATGTGTTGACCACTTAAATAATATGTTTTCCAGAACATTGTCTACAAACCCTGGAAAAGAGTATTGTTTCTATCCCTTGGCCAAATTGCATGACCAAAGGGGTATTGCCATCGTCAGCATCGTCTGTTCATCCACCTGGCCATTATCCCAGTTCACACAATACCTCTCAAAGATGCTGATAATGGACCAGATTGTTGGAAATGACCGACCTTGATCCATTTTGTCTGAATCAAATTAGTAACCAAATGAATTATTATGGATAACAACTGCTTTGTTTATTAGCTGGTGATGTTCCGCTGTAGTTACCAGCAGTGTTTTCAACCAAATGACATCAACAAATAACCTGGTTATATAGGAAATGCTGAGTGAGCACAAGATGTCAAAATATAAGTTGTTAAAGTTTCTACCAAATACCCCTGTGCAATTTGCTTGAAAACATACAAAGAGGCAGCGTGAAGAATATATTAAGTTGATATTTTTATCTACGAAAAATGTCATCAAAATGGATTTTTTAACATAATAAAATGATGAGGTAAAAAATGTATTGAAGCTTAAACTTTGACCATTCCCCAAAACAGTAAACTGCTATTAAATATCACATAGAACATCTTACAACTATTTATCATCAAAAAGGTATTGGGTGTGGGGACCTTTTGGTAGAACCTTTAAGAAAAAAACATTAATCTAGGGGGATTTATAGTTCCAGTCCTGGACTAAGAGAATGTTAAGCACAGTTATCTGTTGCACAGTGATTGATATGGGTACAATAAGCTAATCAGTACAGTGAAGATTTCTTGATTTGTCATTTGGTTTGAAAACGCCGTAACTACAGTGGAACGTCACCAGCTAATAAACAGAGAAGTTTTCATTCATAATAATTTGTTTGGTTTAATACTAGTTTCCAACTTCTAAAATGCCGCTCAAAGAACTCAAGTCAAATTATATATGTTAAAATAGATTTAATGTCGCAGGCACAATATCTTACCAAATACATACCAAATGTCCAGCTAGCGATGTATCAGTAGGCTATCTAAGATAACTGACCTTGACCTGATTTTGCAAGTTCGAATCCACACCACTGATGCATATGCTCATTGACCTGCCTTGTTTGATAGGATTTTACAGTCAAATTATATGATTATGCTGTTAGCACAATATGTTAATATGCTGGAACCTATTTAGCTAACCTGTCTAGATTTACACTACATATGCTGATTGACCACAACTTCGTTGAATTTGACTGACCGTGACCTATTTATTAGGGACCGCCATGTTGTAAGTCCTATCTTTCCAACATTTAACATGGCCAGTATAGAGTTCAGCCCCCTCCCCCCCCCCCCACCCCACTTTCATTATATCAATAAAATAAACATCCTGAATTTATACCACACATGCACTGGAATCCAAGCAGCTGGGGGGTTTTGGGCCTATTGGACTATTTTTTTTACCCCTCGGCCATTTTGGCCTCGGGGTATTGTTGTCGCCATGTATGTCCGTACGTCGGCCCGTTACCGCATTTTAAGCAAAACCGTTGGAGACACAGAACCACAAAATTTTGAACACTTATTTATCTAGTGCTAAATCAGACGCCTATCGAATTGGCCCCTGTCGGCCTATATTTTATGCCCCTTTACAAATATATTAATTTCTATTTCTGTCCTATATGCTTGAATGTAACCAACTATATCTGCAGAACTGTGTTCGATATAGCTACTATATTTTGAAAACTTATTTATATTGTTGTATTCTAGAAGCCAACAAAAAATACAAATAGTTATGCCCCTTTTTGGGTGCAGTTATCTTTGATTTTGCGATATATGCTTGAATGTAACCAGTTATATTTAATTAACTGTGTTTGGTACAGCTACCAAATTATTAGGAAACTTTTTTATCCAGTTATAATCTAGATACCTACAAAAAAAAATTAGTTGTCTCAGCCCGTATTTTATGCAGTTGTGCCCCTTTCGGATGTAATAATCTCTGATTTTGTGATTTGTAGTTGAATGTACAAGTTATATCTGAAGATCCGTGTTCAGTACATGTGCTAAATTTTGGAAACTTACCCCTCGGCCATTTTGACCTTGGGGTATTGTCGTTGCCATGTACGTCCGACCATTACCGTATTTTAGGCAAAATCGCTGGAGACACTACCACCAAATTTGTAACACTTATTTATCTAGTGCTAAGTCAGATGCCTATCGAAAGTGGCTCCTGTTGTCCCATATTTTACAGAATTATGCCTCTTTAGAGATATATTAATTTCTATTTCTGTCCTAATATGCTTGAATGTAACCAACTATATCTGCAGAACTGTAATACTTACCATGCTTAGTTCTTTATTTATTTTATTTATTTATTCATCTTTGACATTTGTCAGGAAGGCCACACAGGTGACTAGCTCCTATAATTGTGGCCCCCGATAACAATATATACATGATATATATTTACATAAAAACGCCAATATAAATATTTACATAAAAACACCAGTATAATATAATGACAAGAAATTAGAGTTAAAAAAAAATAATAATAATAAAAAATATATATATATATATATATATAAATAAAAAGAAATTATTAAAAAAAAAAAAAAAAAATAATAAAAATATTTTTTTTTATATATATTGTATTACATTTAAAAAACATGCATGCATTAATCAGATTAAACGGCATCTTGCACAATGGCAGTGCGATACCCATGAGCACGAGTTGTCTGCAATAAATTTGGAGTCTAAAATACAAGAACAATATTGAGTGATAACAGTTTTAAAAAAAAAAATTGCGAATCGTGATAAAATTACCGTGGGAATACAATTCCATGTGTAGTAAATCCTATTAAAAAAAGAATGTCTAAAATGTTCAGTTTTAAAACGTGGCATTCTGATCTTAAGATTGTATTGAGAATTAAATGAAATGTACTAACTTTTTAAATTCGACTGCACCGGTCATACATTTTGCCAAGAATACAATATCGTTTATTTCCCTTCTATATGATAAGGGGAACAGATGTAGGCTCTCCAAGCGTTCTTTGTAGGATATATCACGACTCTCTTTATAATCCAAGATGTAGTTGGTGGCGCGTCTCTGAACTGGTTCTAATTGCAGAGTAATTTTTTGTTTGGCACACTCCAGGATACAGTCGAATATTCTAAAATGCTACGTACAATAGATATATATAACAAACGTTTGGTCTTGACAGAAGTTACAGACCCACAAGTTCTCTTTACAAGGCCGAGCATGTGATTTGCCTTGGAAACAATAACGTTTGTATGTTGTGACCAGGCGAGATTGGAGCTGACAATAACCCCCAGATCATTTATTGACTGGACAGTTTCAATTTCAGTATCATCTATAAAATAAGTAAATTGAGTTACCTTACGCTTCCTCGTCACTCGCAGGAGCTTGCATTTCTCCGTGTTAAATTTCATATCCCAGATACGACCCATAACACACCATAACTATAGATTGTCAATATCATTTGAAGGTGTATACAATATCTTTCATTTGTAATGTGACGTATGCACTTTGAATCGTCAGCAAAAAGCGCTAAGACACTCCCGTCGCTAACACAGTCCGGGAGGTCATTAACATACATCAAAAACATTAACGGACCAAAAATAGATCCTTGCGGCACTCCAGATATTACGTCACACCAAGGTGAACAGGAGCCGTCGACTACAACACGTTGTTTACGGTCCGAAAGGTAGCTGGTGCACCATTGCAATAAGGTGCCGTGAAATCCGAATTTTTGTAATTTGTAAGACAAAAGATCATGAGGAACAGAGTCAAAGGCCTTAGAAAACATCCAAGTAGAGAATGTCAACTTGACCTGAATTGTCTAAAGCTTGACCGACAGTATGCAACAATTGACTGAGTTGCGTACTGGTTGACCGAGCTTTCACAAACCCGTGTTGTAGTTTACAAAGCAAAGGTTCAATAGAACCATAAATTTGATTAACAATACATCGTTCCAATACCATACACTGATCTGTTGATACATCCATACACTGCAAATTGTAAATTACCTTTAGCGTGATCATCCCACATAGTACTATCTCTTCCCCAAGTCGCACTACAAATGGGTCTCAATCACTTGGGGAAAGCCGAGGGGTTTTGATTAGATCAATCTCATGTTTATCTCTGTAGGAATTGATCTGCAACTCTTTGAATATCATTCTCTCTGATGAAGACTGTCTTTGTACAAATGTAATATTTAAGTGCCAAAATAGTTCATACTTCATCAGATGTGCAATATGTATACAGTGAATACTGGATTTAATGACTGCAGTTGTACCATGCAGTTAAATTCCTTCATTGTTCTGAAGTTGCTGTTATGAAGAACAAAGAAAGAATTGTATTCGTTTGTTAATTTTATGTTGTGAAGTTAACTATTTTGTTGAGATGAATGTCATTCTAGATCTAAACTGTTGTTCTCCCAAGGATAAATTATGGAATCAGAATTGGCAGTGTTCTACAATTCTCAGTAATGAGACATTCCAAAGGCACAAAGAGGATAATCCTGAAGAAGAAAATACTTGTACATGTATATACTTTAAATACTCATGCTTTCTCATCTGTCTTTCTATGACCTATCATTTATGACTGTGTTCATATCTTCATTGACAGACATGTGTACCATTAATTGTGTTTTGTATTACTGTTGATATGCTGCTTTCCAATCAAACTTGCTTTCACACTTTTCTTGAATGACCTATTATGTATGACTGTGTTCATATTTTTATTGACAGAGCTGTGTACCATCAATTCTGTTTTGTATTACTGTTTGTATGTTGCATTCCAATCAAACTTGCTTTTTTGACTGTCTTGGGTGACTTCATTGTTTAGGGCTGTGCCCATATCATTTCTGTGGCTATCATATCACTGTGTGTATGGTACATTCCATCTTCATACCCAATTTGACTTTCTCCATTCACACATTGAAGAAGCCTTGGTTGATCGTGTCAGCTGAAACATTCAAAACACGAGGTGTACATTACATTCTACTAATCAGAGATAAGCCATTCAGAACCTTATCCAACAACTGTCTGTGTAAGGTGACATATTCTCTCGGTAGTTACGTCATTCCTCCTAATATGGCAGTAGGTATGGCCAGAAACATACTACGACAGCCAATCAATAGCCCACTCATATGGCCCATTTTGAAAATCAAAATTGATTTGAGGTCAATGACGTGTTGTGTCTATTTAAAGAGGTAGTAGCGTCATTTAAAAAATATTCAGCAAATAACATATTTCGATAAAAGTTTTTTAGTAGTTGAGATCAACTATGGTGAATGTTTTTTCTGTGACCTCATTTTTTAATATCACGGGCATTGAAATCACACTTCTGACATTCTCTGAAAAACGTGATAGCACCTGCACTTGGTTCCAGTGCCTGAGATGACATCACAAAACGCGCACTGGCATTCCGGGCGTGATACTTTGCAACGTCATACTCGATCTTAGAACTTTTGTTGCACTGTGACGGCTTTTAACGTGACGTCATGGACACCTGGTCTCGTTATCCGACGTCATCTCAGTCATTTCCCATTTTCATGTTGTTCACTTGACCGAATTGAAGAATCTGACAATATTGGGCCCTATGAGAAATACAAGACTTCACGACTTGAAAACCTTTTGGCAAATGTTGCAAGTGATCGTGCTGTTCAATCTACCCGAACAATTAAAATCATGCTACTACCTCTTTAAAAATTCTTTTGACATGTTTGATCAAGCCAGAGGGCCGATAAATCAAGGTTATTTTGAAGTATGTATGGTGCATTCTATTTGGGTCAATCTTCATTTCAGCATATCTGTGATACTGTGGAAGAATGAATAGTGCTATGAATTTAAATTTTGGTGTTGTGTTTATTAAACAGCCATTACCTGTAGTCCATGGCCAGTTTATCCACTCAACAACAGTATTAATATCATTATTATTACAGTAGAACATGTTTCATGGTGTGTAATACCAGTTAACATTGTGCTGTGAGGCCAAAGGAAAGACTTTTCATTAATTAATTAGAGGGCCCTCGGTGGCCGAGTGGTCTAACATGCTTCGCTGATGACCGCTAGCCTCACACCGCTGAACCGGCACGGGTTTGAGCCCAGTTGGTCCATGTGTGAAAGTTTGTCAGTTACTTGCCGAAGGGCGGTGGTTCTCTTCGGGTACTCCGGCTTCCTTCACCAACCAAACTGACTGTCACCATATGAGTGAAACAAACTTGAGTGTGACATTAAGCCAAATTCCCTCCCTCCCTTTTCATTAATTACCCCCCATCATTCTACACATAGCGCATGCACGTCTTTCTTTTTCTTTTTTTTCTACAAATTTTGAGTCTCCACCAATCCAGACCTACATTATCAACTTCGCTTTCAATTTGTAATGTGGTTCGATTATTATTGTCAGCAGCATCTGTGAATCCATATTCAACATTACCACAATAATATCTCTTTTAATATCTGAGGGACTAAGGCTAGTCAAGCTGTCTAAATTCATAGCTCAGTTACATACAGCTGGTGACCGACCTGAAGCCTAAATAGGAGAGTCTAGGCATCAGATCTGACATTCAATATTCAAGTGAGTGAATAGGGTTTATAATGTTGCTTTCAACATTTTTTTCACGACAGGGAAGGGAAGGGACAGGGAGGGGCGGAGGTACCTACTTGTAACAGAGCAGATCAAAAATATGAACTTGTAGTTTGCAAAGATTTTCTATTCGGAAAAACCGATAAAATGTCCTATTATTATTGCATTGATAATCCTATGAACATGATGAAGGATCGTATCAAGTTCCAAGAGCTGAGGGATTTTGGGCTCTTTGGTCTATTTTAGTGTAGGAAGAGGCTATTAACTGGTGAAATAGTCTGTGGAAATGAATGTTCCAGGTCCTGTGTAGGACACATTATTTAACATACGTCACTGTATTGAATATAGGCTTTACTAAATTAAAAACTGGGAAAAAGTAACACCTCACTAATTTCAAGGGTAATGGACCAGAAACACCTTTTTCACCTGCTTGTGTTTTCATCACCATCAAATAAAACAATTTAATATATTATCATGAATGAAGAATTTGTGTTTATATGGTCATATTTCTCTGTAACTATCAGGAACAACATGCTTAGATTATACATATTTTTGGAGATCTCTGGTTGGAATGGAATAGGCCTAGTTTATTGTTCAGAACTTAACCGTGTTAAACTGACTGCTTGTTCTGTGAACACTGTAACCTTGCCCTATGAATGGTCTGCTTGTCACATGGACATTACATCCTGTAAAACCATCAGAACTTACATTTTGATAATAAACTGTTTTATGTATACCGATTGTTGACTTATCTCCTATGGATATGGTGTTGTCCTTCTGTAGCTTTGTACTTCTATTCTATATTTATTATTCTTTCAATTTTAGGGTAAATATCTCCTTCCAGCTGATATGTGCATTGATACCATCGCTGACTTTCTCTTATTCAATCTTGTGGATAACAGTAGGCCTATATGGTAGCCCACTTCATTCTGCAGTGAAATCTATCTAACCTAGGTCCGGGAAATTGTGACAATAGTATAAAGATTATAACTCCTGGTCATAACAGAATCAGCCTGTTCCATAATATTTTCTCAGGTAACCTCTTGCAGGTAATCTTAACCAGGCAATAGATAATCTATGGTAAGCTGTAACAGTTGCTTCAGTATCAAATGTGTGCTGTAAGGAGAAATTACGGCATAATGAGAAATTACGATATCCCACAGGGGCCTCCTAAAACAAATTGAGAAACCTTGAGAACAAGATTTCCAGTTCATCATAACAGTGCAAGTAGTATATTAAGAGCAAGCCTCTTATTATTTTGGGGGTAGGGGGTAATTGGGGAATGTGGTGACGTCATGTCTGGTGATGAATGATCGGAGTCACATCCCGTCACGTGATGTCCAGGTTACCTCGGATGCGTAGTGTGGACTAAGTGGAGATACACTGTTACAAATCACACCGTAAATTCACAGTTAAATGTACTGGCAGAAAAGATGCCAGTACATTCAACTGTAAAATTACGTTGCACCGTATTTCACAATAACCGTTTTTTAACAGGCTTTGTACTGTAAAATGTTGCACCGTATTTTATAATTACCGTTTATTGACAGGCATTGAACTGTAAAATTTGGGTTGCCCTGTAATTTACAATTACCGTTGTTTCAACATTCTTTAATCAATACAATTACGTGGCACCATTGTCTACAATTATCGGTTCCGTGGCAACGTAGGTCACTGGAAGGCCGAAATGGCCATTGCTCTTCCGCGTATTTCAGCTCTACTTGTTTACAAATGCGATCACCACAAGTTTCGTAAATAATCACGAATGAATCTGTGCAATTATTACACGAATAATGGGACACAACTCCAAGTCAGACAAAACCCATCTTCGCATATCCAAGTCGAACACTAAATGACGGAACTTTAGTGTAGTATTTAACTTGAAATGTGAAGATGGATAAAACCAAAACCAAACCGTACCACAGACCGAAAATTAAAGTTAGCCACTGCGTCCGTCCCAGTGCGTATTCTGATAATGCTCTGAATGTTATATCGTACAACGCAGGTGTCGGATGTTTCCTGCAACTGAGCGTTTCGTGTGCAAAGATATCCACCTACTTTCAGAGAAAACAGGATTTTATGTTACGTGTGTGCGCAGTTTACCCATTGCAGTTGATGTCAACTGAAATATCACAGTTCAATTTACAGATTAATGTGTTTACGATTGAATGTACTGTAAACTTCAACATACATTTACTGTGAAATAACGGTAATTTATAACAGTGTATATTGAGGGTGGATGCCAAAGTAGGACTCACAAAAATAAAAAGCAGAAGAACAGACTTTACACCCAGTATCGCGGAAAAACCCAGTCAATTGGGACTGGATTAGTGAATCCTGGGTCACATGGTTTGTTTAGGGTCTCGTCTTCAAGCCCTCGGCGAGGTTGGTCACGTGACTGGCAGGTGGATGCAGAAGTAGGAATTCGGGGTCGACCTCCATGAGCTCTTTAATTCGAGGATCGATTTCCATGGGGACTGAATCATCCGGTCTCATGAGTGGTGAGCATGTTCCATGGATGACTCGTTGATGATTATTTAAACTGTCCAGGCCGTGAAATGGCTTTGAATACCTGTAGGTCATACAGGTGAACATCGTGGTAGAGTAGTATTTATTTATTTTATTTTTTTCGAGCAATTGATCTGATTGCAATGTTGGTTTAGTTTATCTACCCCTCAAAGAATTGCAACCCAAAAAGGGCTCGATTCTCAGACAGACCACCATGTTTTTATTCAAAAACTACAATGGGAGAAAAAACACTTAAGCCCAAAACGTGGCTCGTTCATTGAAATGGTCTTCGATGAAGTAATTCACAAGCATATTAGGGTCCCCAACCCGGGATACGATAGTCTCCACGATAGTGACCATGGGGTATCCGCTGCAACAATGATAGAGGTAAAACAGACTGTCCAAAGATGCTGCTGTTCAGGCCTTGCAACGTTTGACCACCACGTCTCTGTGCCTTCATCCACAAAGACCGTCAGCTTGGGATGGAGGAGTGTGGGTCCATACAGGTCAAAGTACTCCCAATACTCTGTCAAGTACGCGGTTGCCCAATTTTTTTCGGGTCGATCCATCGAGTCTTGTGTTAACAACGTATGCTGCAGGGTACACATGGTCTAGTCGGCAAACATCCCTTGAAACTCCAACATGGCTGTGATCTGGTTCTTATCCATGTTAGGAATGATGAATGATGTCAAATTCGATGTAGCAAATCAATTGAATTGAATTGAGTTTATTCACCATATATGTACAGCAGTATAGTATAAGAATAGTGATATCTTATAGAGTTGATGGCCGCATATGTGGCGGGAATAAAACCCCAGAGGGCTTGATCTATCCCGAATGAGTACGTGAATATATACATATGTAAAACGGCATAAATGATAAGAATATGTAAGAAGTGTAATGACATGTAGATGCTAAATAGGGTCTTTTGAGCTTAGAGGTGGTGAATAAAACATAGGGGAGATTGGGATACAGTGGGACATGGGGCACAGTGGGACAAGCTGTCTAGCTTTTTTTGTTAAGAGCAAGAGGCACATAACATTACTATCACCAGAAAGCTAATACCCCCATACAACTTCTATATTGATTACAAGTAAAACCTATCATTGGTAAAAATTAAGGACACAAAAACTGTTTTTGAGCAGTCCAAGTAAATTTTTAGGACAGGATGATAGTTCGTTATGAGAAGTTTCAGCAGTACTTCATTGCTGTTTATTATTACTGATATGAGAGAGGATGGACAAAGGTACACTTTAATTATATCGATTTAGTATCTCAGCTGTATGTATAAGTTTTTTGTCATAAAAATGAATATATCCTGCACGTGGGGCAGAGTGGGACACTTTTGCTGGGGCACACTGGCACAATAATAATCAAATGGTGAAATTTCCTTTCATCCTAAAATGCCATCAAAGTGCATTATTTTGTTTCCTAGATGGTAGTATTTGCCAATCCTATCCGATTTGATAAGTTTTACTAAAACTTTCAGTCAAATGCTTTCGTTGGGATGAGAATCACACAAAATATTTTTTCCTCAAATTTGGCTCCTGGGAAATATTTTACGTAAAGCAGGGGCATAAAATAGCAACTAACTTAACTCCCGCTGTTGAACCTTCTAAACTCCTATGAAACATATTAGTATATACTTCTTATAAAATGTATTTTGATTATTGTCCCATCGTACCCCAGTGGGTGTCCCAGAGTACCCCATAGTGGGGCAAACTGCACACATTTTTTTACGTTTTTAAAACAGAATTTTGGAGAAAAGTATAACAGATATTTCAGATTTTTGTGTGTGACTATGTCATAATAAGTATAAGTTATAACGAGAGTATACAAGGCTACATACACTACAGGGCAATAATAACAGAGATTTTTGCAAAAAGGTGAAAAATGTCCCAGTGTACCCCAATCATATATATATAGCCTCAAAAGTAGCAGTCGAGGATTATATACAGGAGTTATTTAAGAGCTAGAGAGATGAATATACGCTAATACACGAGTTTGTAACTTACAAAGCGAAAATACAGAACGTACTGAGATACAGCACCAAGAAGTCTTGAAGAGAATACAGATGGAGCACCAAAAGTTGACGCAGAGGCAAACTTTATGATACGGGCGGCAGGTAGTTAAGTTAGCGTGCCAACAAAAAAGACTTCAAGCGAGATTTAAATAATCATTCCGAAGGACAGGATTTCAAATTGGATGGAAGAGAATTCCAAATGCGTGGTCCTTTTGTTTTAGTAGAGTAGAAAGAAAGTTGTGACTTGTGTAAAAGGATCTATACAGATTCAAGTTCACTTGCCTGGTGGGGTAAACGTACAGTTGATAGTTTGGTGAAGTAATTTTGTGCGCTGGATGGAAGAAAGACCGAATGAAAGAATACTTTGTGTGCAAAATTAAGAACTAGGTAGTCATTATACCCCCCGACACGTAGTGTAGGGGGCGTATACTGGTTTCAGCTTGTCCGTCCGTCCATACGTCCGTCCGTACGTACGTCCGTCCGCTCCGTCCGTCCGTCTGTACGTCCGTCCGTAACATTTCGTTTCCGGAGTTTAACTTGACAACCGCTAGTTGGATTCCTCTCAAATTTGGTATGCAGCTACCATACCATGAGACCTCGCTTGGGATTGCGTTTGGCGCATGTGCGTCTACAGGTGGCGCCACCTATGGTCAAAAGTTTCTCATGTCAGTCCATAACATTTCGTTTCCGGAGCATAACTTGACAACCGCTACTTGGATTCCTTTCAAATTTGATATGCAGCTGCCATACCATGAGACCTCGCTTGGGATTGCATTTGGCGCATGTGCGTCTACAGGTGGCGCCACCTAGGGTCAAAAGTTTCTCATGTCAGTTCGTAACATTTCGTTTCCGGAGCATAACTTGACAACCGCTACTTGGATTCCTCTCAAATTTGGTATGTAGCTACCTTACCATGAGACCTCGCTTGGGATTGCGTTTGGCGCATGTGCATCTACAGGTGGCGCCACCTAGGGTCAAAACTTTTTCTTGTCGGTCCGTAACATTTCGTTTCCGGAGCATAACTGGACAACAGCTAATTGGATTCCTCTCAGATTTGGTATGTAGCTACCTTACCATGAGACCTCGCTTGGGATTGCGTTTGGCGCATGTGCGTCTACAGGTGGGCCCACTTATGGGCAGAATTTTCTCAGTTGGTACGTAACATTCCATTTCTGGAGCATAACTTGACAACGGCTGATTAGATTCTTCTCAAATTTTTTATGTAGCTGCCATACCATGAGACCTAGCTCAGGATGTTGCATATGCGTCTACAGGTAGTAAGTTTAATATTTCACTTCCCATTTACTTCCTTTTCCTCTTCAATGTGGTTATCCAGATGACAGTAATTCGCCTATCTGTTGCAACAGCCCATTTCAAGTCTACACGGTTCTAGTGGTAACACCAGTTAGGTAAAACACTATATGCCTGCATAACCCCATTCTCAACAATCATTATTAACATCAATTTTCTGAACAATCCATTAAACTCATCTGAGTATCGTCACGACACATGCATAGACAATCCGTTAACCGCACTCCAACCGAGCGAGGTCTCATTGTCAACTAGTTACATACTGTGCCGCCACCCATAACATGTATACTTATATTCCTCTACAAATACTTGTCAATTTCTTTCAAATGTGCATCCGGGGGGTATCTTGTAAGCATGCTTACTGATGATTTCCACTGCCACAATCCCATTCAGCTTACTCGTGAAACGTTAACCACCCCCAAGTATCTATGCCCTTACAGGGGGTATCTTGTAAGCAGCCTTACTGATCATTTTGATCAAATGTGTGCATCCCTCAGACTATGCTCTAGTTTACTTTAGGTAACGGGATGATGCTCAGTTCTGGAAATAGGTTTTCAGTATGGGCGTATCGTGAACTGGAAGAAATGATGCGAATAAGCCGCTTTTGTAAGATAACTAATGGTTGAACATGTGTTGGATATGTATTGGCCCAGACCATGTTACAGTATGCGATATAGGAATAGAATAAAGAGTAATATAACATAATTGATGCCTTCCGATTGATACAATGCTTAATATTATTGATAATGCCAATATTTCTGAATAATTTTGAGCATAATTAAGGAATCAATGTGTGAATGCCAGGTTAGTTTATCGTTGAACAGGATTCCTAGAAATTTAAAGGTTGTAAAGCATTCGAGTTCAATGCCGTCGAGGGTAAGCTTAGATGTGATGTGTGTGGCAATCACATTTATTGTCCACGGTAGGGGTGTCATGAAGTGGATTTCAAGCTGCAAATTGAAGTTCTTGACGAGGTTCAGCTTATGGCTGTTGTCTATAAGGTCGGAGTGAGCTCGAAGCAGAACCTGTACGCGTAACAATATGCGTCTCAATCAATGTGTTTCTCTTCATCCTGGTCGATTCGACTCGTTGCCATAAAGAGGATATGGTAACTCCGGATGTAATTGCGCAGTCTAAAATCCGGTTGATGTTGAAATGCTTGGCGAAGAAGGAGTTGTCTGCATATCCCCCTTTGAAACTGGTGTTCCCCACGCAGACTATGCTCAATTGCTTAGGTAGTTCCCCAGGAATAAATTTTCTTGGTTAGTGACCAGATTGTCAGCCATAGCAGAAAACACTTTGGTTTACACACGTCGGATGGTGTATTGGGATGTTTGTTTCTCCGAGGCCGTGAGCTGACGCAACTATAAGACTGGCTTCGGTTTCACTTTTTGGCCGTATTACGCTTGCCTTTTGGATGACGATCTTATAGTCCAGGAACTGCGCTGGTAGCCAGTAGAGCAAAGGCCGGGGATACCCACGTCAGTCCGAGTTTGATGGGTACGCTGTTCAAGAAGTAGCGATATTGCAGGTCCGCATGTAGACGTTCACTATAAAACCCCACCGTTTGTGACCGTCTCAATGTATCCTGGAGTGTCCAGGTAATACAACGGTGCCGTCATGCGAGATTTTTTGGTTTCTCGGCTGTACGTATCGACGTAGACACGATAGGGGTACGTGTTGGTCGAGGCACTCACGAGCTTGTCACTGAGAATCACATCCACCTGCTGGAAACAGGAAGTGCAGTCAGATTGACTTGACGCACTGGGGTGTCTTCTTCCAGATGGTGCCATCGATCGCCATCGACGATCTTGGCTGTCATGTACAAGTGTACAGGTGTGGGCTGAATCCACGTTCGGCATATCAGAGTTGGGGATGACGAATTCAATAGGGCTCGAGTGTGTGCTGGAGAGAGGATGCTTCTTCCATTGCCCTTCTTCGGTGCTGGTCTTGATCGTCGGTATGGTTCACAAATCAAATTCGCTGTTGGTAGCTGGATCTGGATAGATGACGACCATGTGGAATGGTGGGAGGTCTCGGAGGTGCAGGTCTATTATTCCTTACACGAATCATGTTTTTGATAACCGGACACTTCCTCTCGGACAGGGACACTGCTGAAAGCATCAACCATGTCTTGCACACCACTTCGGACAGCTTGTTTCTCGACCGCTTTCAAGAAGGTTTTGACCAGACTGCGAACGAAGACATAAACAATGTCATGGCAACCAGAGACAAATGTGACAATAAAAAGGACTTCAACATTTACAAATTTTTGAGAGACCTGGAAGAAGGTGAACAATTTGATTCTACATTCAAAAATGTCCCAATATCTTACTATTTTGGAAAAGGGGAAGTTTGCTGTAATAATAATAATAATCTTTATTTAAACTTGAAATGCTCATTTAGCCAACGGCTACTTATACATGAGGTCGAGTATGTGTATATACAAAGTATATTGTGGTGATGTGCAAATATAAAAATATAAAAATACCAAATATATATATATATATTATAAAAGTATTGAAATGTAAAATTACAATATTTAGCTTAAATGTGTATAGAAATATATAAACAAGCTACAATTCAGTAAAAAGCGCACCATTTGCTAAGATTGATCATTGAAAAATGTATGGATAAATGATGCAAACTAGAATTCTACGAAATGTACGCCCTCTGCTAAGAATTTATTAAAAAAGAAGTGAAAACAATTTGTCTTAAAAGAATTTACACTTGGGGCTGCTTGAACTGTGGAGGGTATACTGTTCCATAATTTCATAGCTTGGAACTTGAAACTACGTTTAAACAATTCAGTTCTACAACGAGGTAAAATCATTCTCTGTGAAGAACATAACGACCGAGATGACAAACTAGAGGAAAACATGTTACACATATGAGACGAACTTTCGTTGGCAAGAGATTTGTATACAAGTGTAGCACGATGGTAATTTACTCGGTATTGAAATGGTAACCACTTTAGTCTGGTAAACATCTCTAGTGACGGGGTAGTATAAGGCTCATCTAGAATTAACCTGGCTGCACATTTCTGCAGCCTTATCAGTTTGTCCACTTGTTGAACTTGCTGGTTACCCCAGACAGCAGAACAGTAATCAAACATGGGCAGGGTGAAACTACTGAAAAATCGTCTGCGTGCATATTCAGGTAAAAAACGTTTGATGCGGCGTAGTAAGGCAATGCGTTGACTAATTTTGCTGCACACAGAATCAACTTGGTTTTGCCAGTTTATGTTCTTGTCGACAATTATTCCCAGGATTTTTGCTGTCAAACAATTTTGGGAACATTTTAAAGAGGTCAAGCCACAATGAAGCAACCACCCGCAAGTCCTGACCGATTAGCACGAAATTGCAGACGGCATGAATCAAATATTAATGACTTGAAAGTTTGTGGAAAGCCGCGAAGGTTCTACCATTCCACAAAAATTGTTCAACCACTGATCCAGCAAATTATTTTTCCATGAACGTCCTTCCCATTCTATCCAAGATACTAGAGAGGCATATATGTAACCCTTCATCCGACTATCCGGAGTCCAACAACGTACTATATGGTCATCCCTTATATGTGTTGTAATTCTGACGTTTCCATTCGTGCCTCACATGTATGACCGCGTTGTTTAATTCTTGGACCGGAAGCATCGACGGCGTAAGATCGTCGGTGCAGTATTATTTGATCTCCGGAAAGCCTTTCATCTGATTGATCATCAACTTCTCCTGAAGAAGTTAAACGTTCATAGATTACACACTTCGCCCCTCTGTCTCCTTGGGTGTTATCTAGATGGTCTAAAACAACGTGTATGCCCTAATTGTTAGCTATTGAACTCCATCCTCTTCGATACGGGCGAGCCCCAAGGGTCGATACTGGGGCCGTTGCTGCTTCTCGTCTACATCAACGACTTACCATTGAATCTAAATTGCCATACCGAATCTTACGCCGATGATATAATGGTGTTCTAAACCTTACAAATTGGTGCCACGCTAAGAAAATGGCAATGAACGTGGACAAAACGAAGATTATGTTGATTACAACCGAACGGAAGCCTCACCATATGCCTTCTCATGCATTGAATATCACTGCAGACAATACTGACATAGATACTAGATAATATAGATACTGGAAAGCTTCCAGCAGTTTGCAATGAGGCTAATCATTGACTCTGATACTTCCATATCCTCCGTGGGTCTGTATATAAAAAAGTGAACTGGTGTACTTGTGTTTAAGGGAATCAATGACCTCGCTCCTAGAATATCTAATGTTTTAAATATCCACAACCCAACAAGAAACCTGCGGTTATCGAGTTCGAGGTATGCTTTGGAAAATTCCTTTTGCAAGAACAGAGCTTTTTTATGAAATCTTGTAAGATAAATGGCCAGAAACTTTTTAACGATCTTCGTATTTTTATGAGTGCATATTGTAATTCCTTTAAATAGTCTGTTATGAACATTATCTAAATAACTTAAACAGGGGTTTTAATTAAATATTTTTGTTTACGTCTGTCTGGCTGTTATACTTTTGTATATATATCATTATATTGTTATTACCGGTAAAAAGAGGCCTATGGCCTATCATATTTCATCGAGCCTTATAAATAAAGTGTCTTATTATTATTATTATTATTATCATAATCATGCTTGCTAGCACATTCCACAGTTCGTGGTCCACAGTTTGGCGTAATACTCCACACAGCTGTGTCTTTCACACTTGTAAGGTACCCCTTGATCATTTAAAGTTCGACAATCGCGCCTGTCAGTACCACTTTACTTCGTTCGAATGTGATCAGTTGTCCGATGTCGTCCCTTATATCGATTTTGATGATGTGGATGTCGGTCTGCTGGAAGGGAAGTACGTGATTAAAGCTTTGCGTGACTTGATTCCGTATTCCCCATTCACCGGGCAGACGCGTAGCAGGGCAAATTGCTATCCCCGACGATGTGTGTTCGAAGAGACGTAGAGTCTGTATAACCGCACATTCAGGTGACTGGTCCATCATGCTTTTAGACCGCTCTAAGGCACATCCGACTTACGTCCGGAACGATAATCCCATCAGCTGCTGCAACGTCGACCTAATGCTCAAGCTCATACTCGTCTCCAGGATGAACTGAAACTTTTGTGTTCTTTGCTGGGTATCCACCAGGTCACTTTTCCATCGTCCAGGAAGATGTAAGGGGTGCGGCAGTTGGGCGACTTAATGGACTATAGTTGTCTTCCGGGAACAGCTCGGCTGAGCTAGTACTAGGCAGTGTGAGGTAAAACGTGACGACTGACTGTCTTTCACGTCAGGCCTTCTTACTAATAGACATCTCCATCCGAGTTGGGAAACGACGGGCACGTGCCACGAATCACATTCTGTACGATGAAGATGATGTTGAGCTACCAATGATGCCTTTAACATCAGATGAGTTATTTCTTTGGGCTGATCTGACATCACAGTTCCCGAGCTAGCGTATCTAATTGTGCTAAAGCCGGTGCTAGGGGTCATGTGGATACTTCATAGCCTCGACATGAACAGCTGCAATAAAAGCGCGGCTGAGATACTAAGGCTACGTCCGAGTATCCACCGTATTCTCGGGTCTGGATGTGAGGTAGCCTGGGTAAGCTTTCCTCTATAGTCATGTGGTTGCTCTATTGTCGTCAGTTATTCCCATCTCTCGTATATCGCTCCAATTTATTACCTGCATTCTGCTGGTGGACTGTTAGTCCCCGAGGTCCGCCCTCTGTACATGTCATTCGACAAATATATGTAGGTTTATTGTTTTGGTGGGAAATTTAAGCCGTACGATGTCGGGCATTACAGGTTAGTTTTTCTGGGTATTCCTGCATTTACCAGGTTTACCCCATGTTGACGCGTTTACTCTCATCAGACGTCCTCGATGCTCATCCATTAACATCAGATGAGTTATTTCTTTGAGCTGTCATCACAGCTCCCGAACTAGCGTATCTAATTCCGCTTAAGTTGGTGCTAGGCGCCATGTGGATATTTCATAGTCTTCACATGAACATCTACAATAAAAACGCGGATGAGATACTAAAGCTACGTCCGAGAGTCCACCGTATTCTCGGGTCTGAATGTCAGGTGCCTAGGGAAGATTTCCGGTAGAGTCATATGGTTGCTCTTTAGTCGCCAGACGTCAATTTTTACCACCTCTTGTATATCGGTCCAATTTATTACCTGTATATGGTAGGATTCTGCTGGTGGACTGTTAGCTATCGAGGCCCGCCATGTCATTCGACAAATTTATGTAGGTTTATTGTTTTGTTGGGAAATTTAAGCCGTACGACGTGGACCCCTCGTGCTGGAAATATACACTTGGTATTGCCATTCCGGTTAAGTTGTTGACAAACTCTCCAGAAAACCCCTTTAAAAGTATATATTTTCTTGAAGGGAATGCTTATACCAATAACTCAATATACAAGCCAGTTATTAACTCGGGACCAATTTTCTTCCCTCGGAATGTACTCCATATTTTCTAGAAAATCCATTAATATCACCCAAAATATGTCATATATCGTTCTCACCATGCAGTCTTCCTCGACTTTGAGCGAGATAAAAATGCTATTCAACACACTGGGTCGTACATGTGGATATTTGTCAAATATTCCATATGTAAAATAACCTTATTTCAAACACCTGCAAAACGCGCGAAACTGAGGCTGACAAGGCTGACTGGAATGGTAGTACCCAGAAGCTTTGTACCATAAATATTGGCTACTAAAAAGGGAAGGATAAATATCCTGTGGTTAGACCCAGGTGCTCTATATAATTATCAGAGAGGACCAATAATCCCGAAACTAAGGACTACACCCAGATCATCGGTTTCCAGCATGTGCTCATCGACGACGACCAAAGTATCCGGTTCGACCAAGTCGAACAGGGTGGGCAGTCCTTCCACACAGGTGACGTTGGGCATCGTCGCATAGGCCGCCTGCCATTCTCTGTAACACCACACGACCGGTTCAATGAGTGGAACAATCGTGTTGTCGGCGTGTTGAATGAGCTTCTGGACCGAATGCGTCTTCCCTGATCCAGTCAGACCAGCAATGAGGCAGGTGAAGGGATGTTGCCACCGGCGGTTCTTGCTTGGATTTGCATCCTTCGTCGCGGTAACCCGCTGTCGTAAATCTGGTACGGACCCACGAGGCATTGAGGAGGAGGAGGTGGTTCTACTCCGGTGAGTCCGAGGAGTATTGAGTACCGTGACAGGTTAAGAATCTGGTGTCAGGGTCGGTCGTACTGTGGTAGGCTGGGTTTGTGGTGTGGTAGGTACAATTACAAGCGTCTAGTCCGTCATTCATAATCCAGCCGTCGTCCATTAGAGAATATCCGCGTCCATAATCCAAAGACCTATTCCATTTCCATATAACAGTATTAGCACCAAATTCAAAAGACAAAAGTATACATAAACATAGGCTTGTTTCCTGCAAGAGAGAAGCGGTCAACAGTTTTCAATGATGCCGGCAAGACATCATGATGTTCCAAAATATCAAATCCGTATCGCTGATCAGTATTCTTAATCCATAATATTCGTTATACTAGGCTGCGTCTTGTCGGATGGGCGGTCGCTCGTGGTATGAATGAGTTGGTGAGCGTGACATGCCCCACTTGACCTGGCATTACGGGCGGAGCGGTTCTAGGTTGGTTGAGTATTGAGGTGGCGGTTGCCACGTCGTAGAAGACACCCAATAAAACAGTCACAGGAAGGTTAAGACCGTGATCAGGGCACTCACTTGTCTTTTCCTTGTTTGGAGTGTTAGTGGCAGTCGGCTTCTGTCCATTAAACGCAACAAATACAGGGGGTGAAAAACGATGCCGGAGTACTGACAAGAAGACATATAACGGCCAATAAGAAGGCCAATATTCTGACTGCATATCTGAAAACATTACAAGAACCAAAAATTATCCCTGTGATGATTTGTATCTCTTGTAAATGACACGATCACACGGCCCCTAACACCGGCTTGAGAGTTATTAGATACAAATATTCAAACGCAATGATGTAATAGCCCTATCAAGTCACCTGATGGAAAGTGATGAACTATGCGACCGGTAGATGTAAGAAACGGCCCAAACGGGAAAAATATTAGTAGAATGCAAGTTCTTACTCAGAACACAAGTCTGTGAAAGAATGCATCAGATCCATCATTCGTTGGGTAGCCATCGTTTATTAAGAGCAAGCGCTTCATTCTCCACCATATCAACCACAGTCACAACATACATATTCAAACGTGGACTGAAACTCCAATTCATGTGGAGTATTTATTTCCATCTCATCTGGTAGGCTAGGATCCACGAATTTTTGCTACTTAACGAAGTGATGTCTTGCCTGAGCTTCGTTCAGCCTTCAGGATGTGTTCCACGTTGTAGTATTCTGCTACGGATTTCTCCACGAGCTGGAACTCCACCTTGTAAAACGAGCCTTCTAGGGATTGCGCTTGGAGACCATCCAGTTGATACACCATGGGGTGATGGTTTAGGCGCCATGTGATCACGAAGTGTTCGTCGCCTCAATTGGGGTGGTATGACTTGCCCTGGACTTCGTCACCAGGTTGGAATTGATAGGAACGTAGATGTTACATGGTTTGCCTTAGATACAGGATGGTCGGCACTTGAGCTTCGTTGCCCTTGGTGACTTGGATGGGGGCTCTCTGGATATTGCGGTGATATACCTGATTTTACCTGTCCACGAGTTTCGGGAGCACATTGATGTACCTCCGTGTATTCCTGGTCTTGAAGTGCTTGTACATCCGGCCTTTGAAGGTGCGATTGGACTTTTCGAGGCCTTGGTCTCGTTGTACCTGTGGGTTTTGAAACTGGCCAAAGGATCTGTCTCTTCGTCTATCTGTAAGTACAAGGGTTTCCGTCCGCTCTTGAACATCTCGTTGAATGCGTTGATGAGGAATATTTTGATAGATGAAGCCGGTCAAGAGATTGCCGTCGCTGTGTTTAGCAAAGGTCCTCAAGTGGACCAAGTCGGTTTGCCATTGTCCATGCCCATAACGATGACCCGGTTCCGTGGAGAATGGCGCCGGGAAGCCCGTTATAAGCTATTGGTGTCTTGGGTTTTACCAGGCTTGGAATTGTGTTCGACGAATCCCGTGGGGCTTCGCAGTCCGATAAAGTGCGTTCACCCACTATACTCAGCAGGGCGCTCAGGATTATAGCATGGCTTTTCCAGTGGGTTGCTTATTTGATGAAATTAGCCTGATTAGGTTGCAGTGACTTTCAAACAACATTATTTGACGCAATACCTGTAATTCATTTATGAACGAGATCATCCTCTGTAAATTCGTGCATGCCATAAAATATGTTTTAATGATGGCAGTATACATCGCTAAGCTGTTGGTTTAATCGCATAAGTGCTACACATGGGACCTGTTTTACTTTGATCATCTCCATGCTTTGACGTATAAAAAATACTTGGACGTACTGTCGCTCAACTCTATCAGCTGAATCAACATGCAGTGTTCGTGCACACAGTGCCAGACACTGCAGAACTTCGAACTTACAACAATTTGTCACGCAGTTGATTCCCTGATAATTCGAGAAGGGCGATCAGCATGCCGCTTGTAAGTCCCATCTGGTGAATTAAAAACGATCATCAGAATATAAAACTGTACCTGAATAACAATATACACATCGAAAAATTGATCATTAAATGGCTTTCGAAGTGATTAATTGGCAAATGATCACAGCAAGATTGCAAAACTGAACACAACAAATGTTCCATCGTCGATATTCAGTGCTGACATTCCTCGCTGAATGATTTCCAGCGTTCATAAAATACACGCTGAATCGTATTAAAATGAAATCTACCATTAACAGGCATCATGTCGGGGAGAAAGTCGGTGCTCGACAGATTCTCTTCCTGAATTAAAACATGTGGACCATTAAGTTGTATTATGTTCTTCTGTTTTATCGTCAATATTTTCACGTCGCTCTACATATTAAACAAACTGGTGATTCGTTGCTTTTTTGCAAAAGGAAGGCTATAACAATAGAGATAAAACTGTATGGGGAAAAAAAATAAATTAGCTCTTGCATGAGGTATTATTACCGACTCGCTAAAGCAGTAAAACAGAGGAAATAAAACAAGTTAATCAATCAATTGATTGTTGACTATGCAAGAACTAATGTACCTAGGTAATATAAAACGTTACTATAATACTAATATATAACAGAGGGTAACATTATTAAAATATTACTGAAACTTACTCATAAATAAGGGAATATATACATTGAAACAAAGTGTGATAGAGTAACATTACTAAATTATGACCATTGTTAAAATATCAACGATGTGTTGTTGTTCACATCATTACAGTTCAAGAAGATCTAAGATCTAAAAACAAATATAATTTACTAATTAAAAATTTGAATTCTTTCAGACAAGGTGAAATTTTACCGTGATTTGTCAGTTGGCTCAAAAGTATTCCATAGTAACGGATACAGTGTATTCTGTGTTGTCGTTTTCACTTCAGGTACTTTCAAGTACGGAGATAATATGAAATATTATTAATGAAGAATAGGTCCTGAATATAAGGTCTTCTCGCTGTGGATAATCGCTATATAAATGACGCAGTGAAGGATATATATCCACCTTCACTGGATTTGAAGGAAACTACAGATAGCCCTACAGGCACATCTTATTTAGATCTCTACCTCTATAAAAATGAAGCGGGCATTCTCTCTCGTCGACTTTATGACAAAAGAGATGATTACAATTTCGACATCGTAAACTATCACTTTCTGGATAGTAATATTCCAGTGGGACCTGCATATGGCGTATACATATCTCGCTTAGTAGCATTTGCTAGATCCTGTGTTAAATGTGATGATTTTAATCAACGTCACAAAACATTGTTGCAGAAACTATAAAACAGGGCTATTCCACAAGCGCCTCCACTCAAAGTTTCTCAAATTTGGCGATACATATCGCATGCTGATAGCAAAATACGAACGTAGCGTGCAAGATCTATGGCGCTACGTTTCGTAACTTGTGTCTAATTCCGCTTAACCCGGGGCTAGGGGCCGTATGAACCCATGTACTTCAAGATCCTCATGGTACTCATATGAACAGTCACAATCAAAGCGTGACTGAGATACATCTTTTTTTTAGATGACGACTCTATAACGAATATTATGGATTAAGAATACTGATCAGCGATACGGATTTGATATTTTTGGAACATCATGATGTCTTGCCGGCATCATTGAAAACTGTTGACCGCTTCTCTCATGCAGGAAACAAGCCTATGTTTATGTATACTATGATTGTCTTTTTGAATTTGGTGCTAATACTGTTATGTGGAAAATGGAATAGGTCTTTGGATTATGGACGCGGATATTCTCTAATGGACGACGGCTGGATTATGAATGACGGACTAGACGCTTGTAATACCTCTGTATCCAGCAAACTTTGGCGATGAAGGACAAGAGTGGATATACCTGATTTCGATAACAACTCTGTGTAACGTTATATTCGTTACACCTCGTGAAATGGCTATAAAACCAGGAACCACAGCCAGCAGCGTTCATTTTATTTTCGACCATGAACACAGTGCTATGGAAAAAGTACAGCTGCTTCTATACACAGCTTTTCCCAAAAAGCAGAAAGCACAAATGGCCTGTGTGGTGACACTGCTAATCCTGCTGGGTATCTTGCTAACCCTGCTAGGTATCTTGAATGATGGTGTGTTTTACGACGTGGCTTACCTTAGCTTTCAACTCAGCCCACCTAAGACGCAGCCACCGTCGTGGATGCAAGTCGGACGAGTTTGTAGACCCCTCCACGCTAGCGTCGGTCAAAACTCTGCCTACCCCAGTGACCACTACACCGACCCCAAGTAGACAGATATCGGTCATATAGCCATCGAGGATTGCAGTGACCACTACGCTTGAATACTAGCTGTATGCAACCATCCACAGTGTACGCACATTTAACTTCCCGACAACGGTACC
The DNA here is from genome assembly GCA_036873755.1 of Hanleya hanleyi. Classification (NCBI taxonomy): domain Eukaryota; kingdom Metazoa; phylum Mollusca; class Polyplacophora; order Lepidopleurida; family Hanleyidae; genus Hanleya; species Hanleya hanleyi. Next base: position 56,438 of record JAVTVY010021991.1, read on the forward strand.
AAGGTTCGACGCACATACCAGTACCAGTCGACCCGTCTCACTCATACCAATTTATGAGAGCGTCAGCGGATACACCGCCATGGATCCTCGGTGGAAACATCCCTTCACCTGCCTCAACGTGGGTTCAACGAAATTAGGCAAGACGCACTTCGTCCAAAAGCTCATTCAACACCCGTACGGCATGATTACCCCACCCATAGCCCGAGTTGTGTGGTGGTACGGAGAACTGCAGGCGGCACATGCGCCGATGACCCACATCACGTTCGGGAAAGCTCTGCCCAACCTGGCTGACTTGCAACCTGTCAGTTTTGTTGTCGTCCATAAGCGCATAGAGGAGACGGATGCTCCGGTGACCCTGCTCTTTACCAAAAGCACTCATCATCATCTATATTGCGCAGAATCTCGAAGAACATCGGACCATGTCTTTGAACGCCCACTACCTGGTGGTATTTAAACCCGAGAGACACCACTCAACTGCTGTACCTGGCGAGATAAATGTAGCCTGTTCGCACCCACTACGCGCTGCAAGCCTTAAAAGATGCAACAAACCACCAGCACGGCTCATCGACCTCAGCAGGCCAGCTCCGATCACCTCGAATGCGCGCCGGGATCTGTCCTGGGAAAACCCACCACATGTATAAGCAGAAAAGCTACAACGGCGCTTACACACACACACACACACACACACACCTACACACAGTGGTTCCCCGACTGAGAACTTGCACAATAGGACTAGAAGATAACCGGAAATGATAGTTTTTTGTCAGTTGATTGGTCAACTGGGCCGAAATTGACAAACAGGAAGTGGCAAACACATAATCCGATTGGATAGGTGGTGTTGTGAAAGTCCTCAATTGCTATTTCCCCACATACGTTAGTCAGACATCAGCTCATGTAAAATTTCATCACAAATAAAATCTCTTATAATCACCTGTACATGTAGGAATTAGTATGAAAGTTAACTCTTCGTATACATATAGCTGCAGAATGTCTCCTGTATTATATCTAACGCCAGACGAACGAACGTCATAGGCCTACATGTATATGCACATATGTACAATGTAGGACATTCAGCTCACCCTATGTTTCGGCCTACCTTCCTTTCCCCAGTGTTATCGAACAATCATACCTGGTCTTAATTAATGCTCTAAATAAGTATAAAACTAATTGCATACATACAGTCCTCGTTAGGAATGTCTGAGATTCCATGGCTATTAAAAGATCGATATAAACAGCCCAATAGTGACTGTGTAGAATTCATTCACGTGTCGTTGCTGCCCAGCATGGTCCACGATTCCTGCCAATACACACTCAATATATTTCTGAAGTTAGACATTCTTAGTCATGGCCAGGGGAGAATGGGGACGTTCTGTTACAATGTGAAGCGCTTGCAAGCTGCTCATTTACAGATATACATTCTTGAAATATAACATGTATATGCTATTTGGCAAGAAACTGAGATGTGCATTCCATCACAAAGAAGAGTAAATTCTATAAATTAAATTAAGAAAACGAGAATGTGACATTTGTTATTGTGTATGCTCATTCAAAACATATATATGCTAATGAACTTTCCGTCAGGTACTGATCATGCTACGAATTATACAGCAAATCCGATGATATCTTGTGAACACGGTTCCTATAAAGGGGCTGCTGTTCGAGTTGATGAGAGTGAAACAAACTATAGAAAACATACGTTTGAAGGCCTTATATCAACGCCCTTTTTTAAATAATCCTGAATCACAACGTTTGGGTTTAACATTCATGCATTATTTGCGTTACATGTATATATCGTCTAAATTTTCAGCATATTGATTATCTTCTAGCGACGTCTCGCCTCTGATTTAGATTAAACTCATGCCTTGGTCACATTTAGGCTTTTTTGTTTAAAGTATTGCCTTGTGCCTTTTATGGCTGTCTCGGCTACAGTATTACATTATATGCCTCCAGGGTTACCTCACCGTCACTAATTTTACTCCTGCCCGAAGGGCTGTTTTGGCTTTAGTATTACTAGGTAGATCGCGTGCCTTTCTATACTACTCATCCCGCACTGCTCATCGCGCATGCGCAGTCGACCCATTCTAATGTAGGGTGCAAGCCTGGCCCATGGAATCTCAGGTAGTGAAAACCCCAGGTCTCTCGCCCCACCCTATACCGCGCCACACCTATGCGACCCGCTGTGCAGTGAGTAAAGCGGAGTAGCAGGAGGAGGAAGAGGAGTAGGAGGAGGAGTAGCAGGAGGAGGAAGAGGAGTAGGACACGCCACGGATTATACTAGGTAGATGAATATGCTTCCACGGTTGTCTCGTCTTCCGATAGTATTACCTCCTGTCTGATAGCGTTGTCTCGCACACTAGTATTATCTCGTGCCTCATAGTGTTGTCTCTATTTAGCCGAAGTCTTTGTATAAGAAATACGAGGGGAATTCGGTGTAAATCTCTGGCACATACGTATACAACTACAATATTTCCAGTGTATTTTTGGGAACGATATGACTGGCGCTCCATCAACCTATCGAATAACAATCCATCTAACTGGCAGCTTGTTCAGTCCACTACTTTGTGATGTCTCTGGCCAGTCATGCATGTATACGGTCATGCTGGTTTGTTGCGAACTATGTTTGATGCTTGCTGATTCACTGATGCTCATATCGCGTGCATGTCTAATGTTTGGGTGCGGGAGGTACGATCGTGAGGAGCCGAAGAACGCAGATTACTGATTAGTCCTGTCATAATTGTACGACATGGTGTTCATCTTGTGGAACCCCTGATACATGATGCAGACTCTGGTGGCATTAGCAAACACAATTTATAGCTTGAAGTCGGGTATGCGTGATCATCTGTTGTCACGCGAGTTTCTCTTATTGATGGGAGATATACATAACCCCAAACCAACTTTCCGGTCGTATACTGATACTGTATCGTGATCTGGCATATGTACGATATACTTTGATCGTCATATCTGTTCATCTGTTCACCTGAGATAAATGACATCAAAGGATATCAATTTGAGTAATATGTTATTGGTCAGAAAATTCACGGTCATACACCTAAAGTCTGTCTTACCACGACTTGATGGTTCTTTTCTTTGTCTCATTTCCATGAATTGCTTCTGTATCTTATGAGTTTGGGCCCATAGGCCCATATGGTTATACGAGCGTTGTGCCCAGGTAAAGTCGCAAGACGCACACGTTTAACCGAATTTTATGAACACCATACAGGAAATATGTGCCCTTAGTCGATTACTGCGTCAAAGGATACAATGAATTTCAAAGACTCCATAAAATATAACAATGTATTCTCGCAGAATAGCCAATGCGCAAGCCATTAGGACGTAACCGAAAATCCACCTCGATTTCGACCACCTTCTCCAACATGGCTTCGGCTCTCTCTTCAACAGACATTAAAGCTGAAATTATATCATAGCTGTATGTGGACTATTCCATGAATCGCCTCTATGTAAAGTTTCTCAAATTCTGTGACTAATATCAAATGTAGTGGATAATTGTATTGGACTCCCAAAATGCATAAAACACGCCACAAAGCTAGTTTTATAGCTGTTTCTAGAAGTTGTAAAACGAAACTTCTGTCCACTTTGCTAACAAGAGCCCTGCAGGCAATTAACTCACTTTGAAGGAATTATTGTACTGCCATTTCCAGACATTCAGATGTCGAATGCATGTAGATAAATAAGGGTTAGGAACAGACCCTTACGGAACAGAGTAGGTAGCTAAGGACACATACGCCTACTGCATAGATGTGTATCTACTTGTGACTTCTCGACTCTCTGCAATTCCTCATGAGGACCTTAGTCCGTTAATAATATCAGTGTTTAATTATACTGGTCACCGGTATGTTAATGTCAGAAGCCATAAGGCTTTCTTCAGTTCTACTGCACGTAGTTCAGTTTTTGTCTACTATATTACATTTGTGTAAATACAGCTGCCCAGTGTATATATAACTGTTGCACTGAATGACTTTCGGACACAGAGATCGATATGTATACAGGAGTAATATGGAATTAACATTCTTCAGCGATGACTCGTAAGTAAACCTTTATTGAGCTGGTGCTTCAAAATATCGTCAGTATATAAATCAGATGCAACAATTGGTAGGCAGTCATTGTCGACAACTGTGTTTCTCAATATAGTCACAATACTGTGACAGTATTGACTTCAGTCCCTTAACTATCATTTTCATGAAACCATATTGTTTTCCTTCTGCTGTCAGATATACCTCCGTGATTGCATTGTTATTAATATCGATGTGCAGCTTCTGTGCACATGGCTGTCAGCTCGTCCGTTACCAAACGAAGCGGATTGAGATCAGGATATCACTATTAAACAGAACGTTGTAACGTCTCGCTTAAGGGTACTGAGCCCTCCTGCACACATTTACAAACATCCTCTAGAACTTGTCTTTATACAGCAAAACGTGTGCCTCATAGCTGTGGCAATGTATATATTTCTTGAAAAACACGTTTCTTAAGGATTGTTCACTGTAAACCTGTAGGCTGTGAAGATAATTGAATTAAAAAAATTAATTTGAAATTTAATTTTTTAAATGCTATTTTAAAAAAAGTATTCAACTTATCGTAACTCACTTCATGTAGAAGACAACTCCGACAGAAAATCGTTGTCTCAGTTTTATCAATTCTGATCACGGTCTCATTCTATTGACATTTAATGGAATATATTTTTTTACAAAATCGAGCAAGTCACAGTTTTGAACTCTGAATATGAATTAAATGTCAATAGAACAAGAACTAGACCAAAATTGACAAAACTGAGACACTGATTTCCTGTTGGAGTTGTGTTCTACAGGAAATGATAATGTAAGTTACGTTAAGGTGAATACTTTTTTGAAAATAGCCATTTAAAAAAGAAGGATCATTTTCTTAAATGATTTTTTTAATATTAGAATATATTCACAACCTACAGATTTACAGTGAACACATTTATATATTTGGAATCCTTAAGAAATGCGCTTCCAACAAATATATACATTACCATAGCTATAAGGCTTACTTTTAGCTGTATAAAGACAAATTCTAGAGGGTGTGTAAAAGTGTATGCAGGAGGGTTCAGTATCCTTAAAAGGTTGCATCTAACTTGCCCAATAAACACAGTCTGATTAAAGTATATCAGTCTCTCATGAGTACACTGAAGTCAGTAAGGATTTGCTCATAGTAGACCTATACATTACGGACTTGTCCTCAATATGATATATATTCCTTTCTATATCATGAATGAAATATTTCGCTGGTGATACAGTGTCTCAAGAAGTGATTTTTAAATTACAAGCGTCTAGTCGGTCATTCAATATTCAGCCGTCGGCCATTAAAGCATTTCCGCGCCCATAGTCCAAAAACCTAATTCATATAATAGCATTAGCACAAAATTAAAAGAATAAATCATAGTATACATAAAACCATGCTAGTTCTCTGCAAGAGAGAAGCGGTCAACAGTTTCAATGGTGCCAGCAAGACATCATGATGTTACAAAAATATCAAATCTATCGCTCATCAGTATTTTTACTCCATATGATTTTCGTTGTAAAGTCGTCATCTCAGTCCCAGTAGAATGTATCTCAGTTACGCTTTGATTGTGATTGTTCACATGAACACTATGAGGATCTTGAAATACATAGGTTCATAACCCCTAGTTGCGAAATGTACCGCCATAGATCTTGCACGCTACGCTTGTATTTTGCTATCAGCATGCGATATGTTTCGAATCGTTATATAAATCGCATCGAGCGTTTATCGGAAATTCTGTGAAATGACATTTTTTATGTCTCCGCATACTAAGTATGCTAGGAAGCATAGATTTTTTCTCCTGACCATTTGTCTGTCCGTGGGTGGAAAGGGGATGCGTTGAGCTTGTGGAGTGAATGGCAGGTTTGTGAGGTTCCATCGATCGAGCTTACGCCGCGGCATAGGACTGGAGGAGTCCCAGGGCTGTTACGGTTGTGATTGCGAACCATCGAACTTTATCTATACACCATGCAAATATATTGTGACGGATAACTTTGACAAAGTGAGTGATAAGGACCTAAAAACACTTCTGATTCTGATTGAGGGACCTAAATATAGAGAGCCGTGAAAAATAAACCTGAAGACCGACTAGAAGATAGTACTGACTGCACTGAGTGATCAAAGCGAGAAAAAGTTGAACCTACAGTGATTGCTGATTGGCTGGACCTCACCAAAAGCAAGGTCGTTTAACCCTACCTGGCCTGGGGGACTTCCCCCTGCTGTTTAATATTTGCTCGTATCTCCGAAACGACAAAAAATTGAGAGGAACTTCCTTGGTTTTTGTGACTATCATATTAGCATTATTTTTGCATGACCTCCGAGCAGAGTGACTGGGGTAAATTCAAAATGGCGTTCATGTGGGGAAAACCCAGAAAAAGTGATGTTTTCGCCATATTTTTCAAAAATTACGCAAAAGTTCAGCATGTTGATTCAACGCGATTCTAAGCATTTTACTGAAACCATATGTCTTAGCATCACCAAAAAACACACCCTGAGCCTATTTGCGTAACTCCGCGAGCAGAGGATCATGGGTAAATTCAAAATGGCGGCCATGTGGAGTATCAGAAAAAGTGATGTTTTCGTCATATTTCGTCAAATTGTTTGCTTTTCTGTACGGAAAAGTGGGTAAAACTTATTTTATTTCATATCAGATAATTATTTACTAATTTATCATGCAGTTTTGCGAAGAAAAAACAATAATAAAAAAATCGTCCAAAAATGCTCTTTTTGAAAATGACGTCATAGTGACGTCATCATGGCGGCCATCTTGGATCTTACATCTTACATTTTCTTGTAGAGCTTGACCCGAAGATATAGTGTGGTAAGTTTCAGCCCTCTAGCCTTAGCGATAGCGGAAATATATAGAGGGGAGGGGCACTTTCCGCCCCCCCCCCCCTAGGCTGCGGTACACCCCAAATCGCCCAGGCCAGATAGGGTTAAGCAATCCGCCATACTCTTCCTCAAGCAAACCAAGTACTGAGAAACCTCAATTCGCAAGAAGTCATATCAAATCTCCAGAGTAAATCCGTCTAGTCCCAGCAGACAAAGCTCCAAATAATATAATATTCATTTGTAAATATTACTATTATCAGGTGATGGTCAAGGAATTGAATATAAGCACATCATTATCGAATACGTCTATTTACTTGCAAACTGCATTTATTATGGTTTATTTAATAACAACGAAGCGTTTCTCAAGAGAAAGAGGTCTTCCAACCACTGATAACGATATACCTTAAGTGTATTGGGCTCCCAAAATGCATAAAACACCATACAAATCTAGATTCATAGCTGGTTGTAGAAGCCGCACCACCAAGCTTCTTTCAACCCTGCCCCTCCCCGCCCACCCTACCCTGGGGCTCCCGGGGTTGACCTGATGTACACACCTCAGGTTATCGTAAGAATAGGCCCGGGCTCTCAGATAGCTTGTCGTAAGATGCGAATAAATGGAACGCCCGCGATATTCTCGTGTGTGAAAAGAATCAGAAACAGAAACCTTTCTCGCTGCGCATTGGGGACTGGGCGCGTGTATACCACTATACATTAGCCCATAAGGCGGGCATGATGACATTGGACGTTGGGAGAGGAAGATATTTTGGGTGTGAGCAGGGGTGTTTTTGGAGCATATTATCATCCTTGCTCTAAATAGGCCGAACAGGGTGTCGTCTTGAAGCTTCCGTGGTGTATAATACGTTTGGAGTAGTTTTTACCGGAAGTAACATCATAGTGCACATGTGCAGTCGAGGAGTACTAAAGAAAGGTGGCATTTTGGAGGCACACGGGGGGTATTTGGGTGATATACGGACATCCGTTCTCTCAATTGACAGAGCAGCTAGGTTATCGTATCGAAGCTCTCATGGTGTAGAATACGACTGGGGCGGTGACGTTGAGTCTGACGTCATGATGCGCACACAACATTAGTAGTAGAAAAGCCGTATTTCCTGTTGCGCAATGAACGCCTATACACCCATATACATTATCTCATATGGGCGGGCATGTGGGCCTTAGACGTTGCGATGGACATTGGAGGAGCTCCAGAGAAGGAAATTGAGAGAAATAGCGTCATTATTAAGCGGGAAAGTCGGATGAGGAGTTGCATAAGTGAAACCGACGCTTCTATACACTAGCCCATAGAGGTAGACATGGTTCTATAGATCAGAAACTCTTGACGCAGATACCGTCGGATGCGGGAACCAACGGGTCTGGAATTGTCGCGGGCTCTGATGGATAGACTGTGGATGCGCAATCGAAAAGTGTAACGCTCGACCGGGAACGACAAGGAAGACAGGCATCGGGTTCACCGAACGAAACGCCTGGACCCTGACCTGCGCCATATGATATTGTGGGTAGGGCATCATGGGTCTGTATACTATGGTAGAATTATCTCCTTTTTATGATACAGAGTGAAGAATGAGTGACGCACGAGTGAGTGAGTGTGATGTGAGTGAGGGAGGTAGATACGAGTGAGTTAGGCGTGTCCAACACCCGTCTTCACACAGTGACGCCCTAACGCCGGGGAGTAAGACCCACTAAACACACAGACACTCACCCACATCCACCTATAACTTAACCCGCTAATATATCGATGCAACCAGATGAGAGAAGGACAGATAAACAATGACAAGCATATTGCGCGTTACACATGTATTATCATCTGCATCACAGTATGCCCAAGTTGGGGGAGCCGCGCTGAGTGTGTTTACAAATTACAAATGCTCCTGTCCGTGAATTGGACGCATCGACGACCGTGTTCGCCGGCTCTAGCCGCCATTTGAAAAAAACCCTGCACTTGTGGTGCGTCAGTCTGCGACCATGTTCGCTCTTCTCCCTGTTCATCGTCTGTTTGTTCGGTCAATCCCGGTCCTTAGCGTTTTCCGGCAGTCCAGGAAGCTGTAACGTCAGCATGTCCTGGAACAGCTGTTTTCGTAGTTTGACCGCATTTTTTTTTTTAGGGCCTCGGTGAACGGTTACCTCATATCCTCTTCCAAGTGACGCTTGGTTTTCAAGATGAACGTATGCGTAGGATTTCTCTTCAGTTATAGCGGAATCAAGCTATACTGTACACAGACGGCCATGGCGACATGTCTGGTGCATGAGTATGTACGTCTGCTGTAAGTCATCCCCTCCGACGTCTTTGATAGCCGTGGCGTGGGTATTAATAGCCGTTGTCACAATACAATCCCAAAAGGTGGATTCTTCGTCTTCCTTACTCGGACTTCCTTGGAATGCAGCCTGATTATCAGCCGCCGAGCTTTCAGCCTGACTGTCGATGTGTAGGCTCACAGTATCAGTCGATTGAATCTCAGGTTCACCCGGTATGCTCCCAGTATCTGCATCGGCGTCAGGCTCCTCGGCGTCTCTGTTTTCATGTATGACGTCATAAACTTGTCACCAAACGTGTTTTTTTTATTTTGAAAAGCATTGTGCGAATTCACCACTAAGTAAATAATACTCACATATGTCAACTTTGCATTTCAGTAAAATATGCATTGTGGAAGAATTCGGACAATCTTTTTTTACTGCAGCTATATTTTTGCAATGGAATACTAAAAAGTTGAGGTTTTGGTACAGAAATAACAATGCAACTTCATAATGCAACCTCCCTCAGTATGAAAATTCATCTTATCGCAACTAGTCCTTTGAATTCGTCTTCAGCAGGTGCAATATGGCTTACGGAAAATTATTGAAAAGTACCTGGTCTTACCGTATCACCAAAGGGCAATTCTAATATTGATATGGAAACTGGTGACATTATGGAATATATATTTGTCCCTGACTGCACAACTCCATACCAAATCATCTGAACGAAAAATTAAAGGAATGTTGACAAAAATCTATCTTTGACGTTTTCAGCTATATTCAGTATATTTTCCCTTTTCTTTGCATCAAGGAGCATCGAATCGGGTTGCATGTAACTGAGATGAATTAATGATTTTCCAGCATGCTGGAAAGGTACAATACACTACATGAAACTTCGCCCATCAGACGACGTCCCCAGTATAACAGAAATCGATAACATTTCCTGTGATGAGCATCTTAGTGAATATAGAACCTTGATAACGAGACGTACATATATGATATTAGATTAAATTGAAAGTTTCTGGCAAATCGGAATTGTGGAAGATTATTATCTTCGTAAATTATCGTAAATTGTATGAGTTACTTGCACAACCGCAAGATATTGGTATACTTAGATTATACTTATCTTATCATGCAAGATATTGCATATTTATATGATTGCAATTCAGGATAAATCCAAAGAAATACATGTAAATCTATATACTGTGTCTATAATGTATTGAATATTACGTAGCGTGGAGCGGTAACTCGTTTTGTGTGTTAACGAGGCTTAACTAAATCCGAAATGAAATTACGCTAATTAATGAAAAATATTCTTAAAGTAATATGTGCCCGACAGATCGATGAGAGTCAGAAGTCGAGAATGTAAAGGTTGAATCATTCACGATTCTAAAATCCCGCTCATTGAGTTAAACCACAGAATTTTAAAGGAAGTCTCAAGTCGCCTTAATTATTACGAGAAATCGAAATACGAGGAAGGCTGAAACCAGTATTAATAAGTGGCTCACATAATTCATAGTAAAGAACCCTGAAGAGATGCCACTCCCCATTCCAAAACCACCAAAGTTAACAAATACAATGAGACATGTCAACGATATCAATGCAAGAATATACGAGCAAGGTCGGAGAGAGCAGAGTTTTCGAAACTGTCCATCTTTGCTGGGTATAAAGATGACAAATTTAAATCAATTACGTCAATGGGGAAGGATAAGGTGGAAGGGATTCGTCGGGATTTTATTTGGTTAGAAGATTGAGTAGGTTAGGAATAATATTATAGATTTGAGGATGGTGTGGCCGAGGTACGGGACTTAGAGAGGAACAACCGGTTAAAATGGCGAGGAAAGTAGGGGCAGGAGTGGAAGTTATCGGAGTAGCTCGCAGTGATAGGGCAAGGGGAGTGGATCCAAAACACAATACGGGTAAAATCACTCAGCATGTTTCCGTAGAGACGGGGGGCATCTGTTCGGAAAGGTATTCTCTCTATGGAACCATTTTACTGCGGGGTTGTGCGAACCATTGAGGAAGCTCTGACATATTTATACTCCTCGTTGTACAGCCACTGCGCTCTGAGTGTAGGATGGATCAGGCTAGCTTCCGCAGAATCACATGAGAGTACATTGGTCATTGGAACACTTCATCGGATGCTGCGTGTCCGGAGAGATGCGATGAAAGCTCTATATATCTTCACTCGGAGAGACCTTACTGGATTGGGTTTTGGGCACTTAAAGTCTCCATCGAGAAGTGTACCTGCTCGTTGATACGGTTAAGCCAGGGCACAGTTGATTCTCGGCCCGTTGGCTGTGGCCTAGATGGATGTAACCGTGAGTGACGCAAGGGATGTCACAGTGTATCGTTCCCGAGGTTGGACAATGCCAGTTCCAGTAAAGGTAGCGTCATTACCTGAAACATTTGCTCATGCCACAGGCATGCGTAAAAATTTGGTTGTTAGGCTAGAGTTGATTAGACTCGAGGCCTGACATCCTGGCTATCCAGTTAACGGGTACAATTCCTGGTATGCTAGTATGGGAATGCATATGTTAGTCAGCCAAGCCTCACTTTCTGCTGCAAATTTCCATTGCTCTGGCGGAATAGTGGTTGCCGAGTTTCGCCTTTCTCTCTTCAGACGGTTTTGTTTTTAATTTTGTGGAGAAGGTCATGGTAATCGGCGGCATAGAATGTGTGGCTTAAAATATTGTGGAATTATTTTCAGCCTTGGGTGACTCCTCGATGTCGATATGTCCGGTTGATCCTTAGTGAGGTCACACAGTTTATGTTGTCATACTGGTTTGACGTGGCCGTTTTTGTTTTTTTATTATTATTTACTTTCTTCTTTTTTTTTCTTTTTTTTTTGCTTCATTTTGATTTTCGCTGTGTAGTTACGTTTGGTTTGAGAAAGCAAAATTATAAAAGGGCAGAGAGATGTCCGAGATGATGCCTGGAGGTTTTGATGGTCAACCTGGTTACATTTTCCCCTGAGGCTACTCAAATGATAAACATTTAAGTTGGCAGAACTAATCCAGCATTTGCTGCATGTTCACAAAATGCCTATACTCTTGATTTATATTAATGATTGCCTAGTTCAGCTTTATACCTTCAAATACGCAATCTATGCTGTTTCTTACCTACGGTTTAAACTGTGTTTTCTGAGAATGTAATCCATATGAGTCGCCGCCTGCGGACAAATGGCCGTGCTGAATGGTTTTCAAGTGGTAATCGGAATAGCACTTTCTAGGCTCACATTCCGGCTTGATATATAATTGCTACAATGCTGGTTATAAAACAAATCGTATTAAGAGAGATAGACCAATCCAACTGTTCTCCATTCTCTCTCCTCATATCAAAGGCTTTCAATTAGTAGGAACAAGACATACTCCATTGTAGATGGATAAAACATTGCTTTTTAATACCAGACGGATATGATTGATGTGTCACGGATAAATCATCCTTAATTGCCACTGGACTAGAATTGCATGAAGATGAGTGCAATTATTCCATGATGTCCATGTAGATACTTCCTCGAGCGATTAAACGAATGCATATGACTATTGTAGCCTACATGTGCTTGTAACCCCCGGGCCAAACATCAGACTAATCCATATTCAGGGAGACGCCATCAACAGATCTAGATGCTCGAGTATGCGATATCAGAGGTGGGCAAAAGAGGACAATTTCGCATAAGGAATGTAACCATGATATGTAGAGTGATCAACCGCCAAACATGGTTATCTCCCCTTCTGCCGGTCGATCGACTGGCAGAAGGGGAGATAAACCTGTTTGGAGGTTGTAGAGTGATATGAACTTGTGAGTCAACAGGTAATGAAGACGTGGTATATTGAGTACGCTGTGATTTGTAGATTCGCATGTGGACATGCGCATGAGTAACCCTGTGGTATGTGGGGTACAAACTTGTCACACACAAGGATTGTAACGTCGCGTTTTGTAGACATGATATGTGAAGTAATATTAAGATGTGACGTGGAGCAATTTGAGCTTGCGACGGTCTGAATACTTTAGACTCGGAAATGTTCATTTCAGTTTTGAAGTACTGAAGACTTGAGTATTGTAGAGTGTTGGCATATGTGTAGTACTGGTGACACACTCAGATTAACGCAGACTTGCGACAGATCCTCCAATATTTTACATATGCTGCACAAGAGCACGTTTTCGATGAACCCTTTGAACATGAGCAAAAATCAATCCAATTCAATATGTTTATGCACATTTAAAACGCACTTTTGAAATCAATAACCATAACTCCGGGCTAGGGGGTATAAATTGCTATCACACCATACATAGCTGTGTTGTATGGCCTCGATATAATTGCTAATTTATAAGTTTTATTGTACGGTTGAGACAGATCGACAATCAGCGCTCCAGAGACGATATGGCGAGCATTTCTTTGAATGCCACGCTAAACTAACCACCTCCTATCGATTCCCGACTGTCTTCCAAACACGTAAACGCACTCTTATCTTACATCATCTCCGAGTTTCACGGATAAGACGACGCGGTTTCCATGGAAATCTCCACAAAAATGTTTTGAACCAAGAACTGTGAGTGAGATAATGTATAAAATAGCACCGGAAATAGCTCTAATTGGCTAGAAACAGTATGATCTATCTTGTACTGTTCATTCAGTGGAACCTTGCTAACCAGTTTACTGTTGCAGCATTTGAATTTAAAGATTTTTCAATTGCGTAGCGGACATTGAGCCTTACATTTCATAGTAATTTCCATGGGCACTGTTTCGGCATTCTTACTCCATCGGGGGGATTTGATCGCCAGTCCAACGATTTCATCCTGATCAAGTGAGAGTCAATTGTCTGTCGAGTCACATCGACACCGGAAACGATCAGAAACTGAAGCACTTCATACACTCTGTTGCACAAAGAGAACATTCAGTTGTATTCAGGCATGTCCGTCTAATGATCTGAAAGCTGGAATTTTCAATTATTATTCTTGTACCGGTGTACAGGTAGCAACATTTCAAGTACCGACCTGGTAAGACGGTAAGTATAGTTGAATTCATTTTATTGTTTTTAATTAACTTATGCTAGTCGCAATCTATATCGGTTCGATGTGCATGGGGCTTGGTAGTGTATGTAAATGAAATCAATTGACATTGGTAACGCTTGGCGCACAACGGTAATTTGCACGCGCTATTGTTGCACGATTTAATTAGACAAACATGTAGCATGATGAAGGTGACAATTTTCTCTCGGTGGCTTCTGTCTTCAATTAACCGTATCTGGCCTGGGCTTTTGGGGAACTGTCCTGGCCTGGGGGGAGAGAGCAGTTCGGTATCTCGAAATATTTTCTTAATCCTAGAGCTAGGGGACTGAAACTTACAACATTATATTAATTAAACGCAATATTAAAAGGGTGATGGAAAAATACAGACGTACTGACAAGAAGTCGTATGACCCCACAGAAATACTCGCTGTCTGTATATTTCTAAAACAAAAAACATCAAAAGAACCTAAAGTGATTTCTGTGATTATTTGTATCTCAGCCACGCTTTTATTGTAGCTGTCCATGTTGACATATTGAATGACATGACCACACGGCCCCTAGTATCGGCTTGATCGGTATCAGATACAAACATTTCGGAGCGATGATGCAATAGCCCTATCAAGACATCTGTTGGAAAATGATGAACTATGTGACCCTTTGATAGTCAAAAACTGCCCAAACTAGGGAGTATTTATTTAATGCAAGTTCGTATTCAGAACAAATATCTGTGAGGACCGACGTCGACCAAGCGCTTCATTCTCTACCATGTTTACAAGTCACAAAAACCAATCACCTCAATCAGGTCCCGCTCTAACAGAAAATCTAAACACATCCAAAATGACCGCATTGATAAAGTCATGCACAATAACGTTATTTTCGGTCAGAATTATTATTATTGATAAAAACTTCATGATAAATTGGTAAATAATAATCCTATGAGAAATAAAATAGTTTTTGTCTATACCTTTCGTCGCAGAAAAATAGGAATTTGAAGAAAATGACGAAAACATCACATTTCTGGTACCCGCCATTTTGAATTTACCCGTCATTATCTGCTCGGGGGTTATGCATACAGGCACAAACTGATCTCAATGTGATATACATTTGTCGTTCCGGAGATAGGATAGAATGTTTGGTAGGGTTTCATAAGGACTCCCTCAGGCCTGGTAGAGTTAAAAGAATACATGGTTTATACACGTATGTGTTTGTCGGCAAACTATATGTTTTCTCGATTATTTTCTTATAATGGTTTTCCCACAGGCTACCAATTCGATCCACTAACTCCACAGCATTAATATTATGAATATTATTATTAGTTTTAGCTTTATTCAGCAGTCACATTTATCATATAAACTTACTAAATGCCATTATATACCTTGGGCGGTAGCGTTGCACAATTATCAATATGTATATATTGATTTACATGCCCACCTGTTACCAAAAGTCATTTAATTCCGCCCTCACCTATATTTGTGATATTTGTTTACAGGAATCGCTGCGTTTGATCGTGAGTCATATATAGACCTTAGGCTCAGTCTCGGTACACAGTGATGATACAGTAATACCGTGTTCATATACATCTAAGTTTCCTCATACTTAGCTTTGATTGAAATCATTTCCACTGTCTGAACAAAAATCGGTCTGAATGCAGTCCATCTCCAGCTGTAAGCACTACCATGTTGTCTTATTCAAGTTTCCAACATTAGACGTTTCCTTGGTCAAACAAGGAACTTGAAAATCGAAATCTAGATAGTTCAATTTCCAAAGCTCTGTCTAAGATAGTGGATTTGTATCCTTAAAATATCACCGGTCCATAAAATGGTTTCACTCGAATTCATATCTTACTGATGCATGCTCACGGAGCTCAGATATCCAAATTGGGTAAGTTAGCCCTGCTTATACATACTGCAGGCTAATATAATCAAGAGGTTATATCAACAACACTAAAGTTCTCTATGAAATTCTAAATATATCAACATCTATTTGGATTTTTTTTGATGAATCACTTCAGGTTTGCGCTTCGCCCAGCCTTTGTAATGGTGGACTATATGGCAAATATATCAGGAGGAATCTCAACTGAAAATTAATATAATATTACTATGGTTTTTCAGGGCTTTGTCATCGGAAATTCACTGCATACTCGGTCAATAATGCAATAATTACGGACTATAACCCCCGCCCCATCTAACATCTTCTTCTGAATCATACGGTCCATTACTGATTGTATATTTTCGCGCAGTAGGAGCGAAATAGAGTAACCAATCAGAGCGATTGTTAGACAGCCCCTCAGCAGACTGTTTGCTGCCCAGGGGAGACTACCGCCGCCCCATCTGCACAAAGACTGACCATTTATACATCGCTGATCGTTTATTTGAATTATCGTCTGTGTGTTTTGTAACTTCCAACTTTGTGACCAATCTGTCAACTTGCCTTTTTGTCGTAATCATAAGTCATTTGCGAAAAAGCATTAATTTGAGAAAAACAATATCGCCAAATAAACCCAAGATATTATCTTTGCGTAACTGAATATTATGGCCGTCTATGCCAATTTTGGAAACGACTCCCGCTCCACAAGATGACATAGCATTGCCTGACTGACAAATAGATGACGAATGTACCGGATACGGGCACGGAAGGATATGGTGACAAACGGCAAGTTATGGTTAAAGTGATCGTAAACACTGAAGTAAAGTTTCCATCAAATGAAAGACCATTGCAAACAGTGTGGAAAAATATTTATTGTAATTTTTTACAATTTTATTACACAGAGTAAACTGCAAATAAAGCGTGGTATTCTATGGTGGTCTGTTGCCATCATATTTAGGTCCAGTGACGTCACACTGCCTTAATACATATATTTCAAACTGTGTATGCACTTTCCAATGCTTGATTCAAGCTTAAGGTGTGTATACTTTGAGTTTCAACACAGACTCACTGTTCTAGTGTGCATGTTTCACCAAAATCGGGGAGATGGTAACTCATAAGTGTCAAGTCAATTTGAATCTTGCATTTAATTTCCCCAGTTTTGGTGAAACATGCACACTGGAACAGTGAAACTCAAAGTATACACACCTTAAGCTTGACTCAAGCATTAGAAAGTGCATACACAGTTTGAAATATATGTATTAAGGCAGTGTGACGTCACTGAACCTAAATATGATTGCAACAAACCACCATAGAATACCATGCTTTATTTGCAGTTTACTCTGTGTAATAAAACCGTAAAAAATTACAATAAATATTTTTCCACATTGTTTGCCATGGTCTTTCATTTGATGGAAACTTTACTTCAGGGTTTACGATCACTTCAAGTATAAAAGGGTAAAAACCTCTCGAATTAATGACCGTGGTTAGTTGTTTCCACATGGTAATCGAACCAGGATTTGTCAGGCTCACAATCTGGCTAGATCTATAATTACTCTAAAGCTGGTTATAAAACGAATCATTAAAGAAAGTTGCTACTATTTCGAGTTATTCCCTGTATATTATCCATAGATAGACCAATTCAGCTGTTCTCCATTTGTCCTCCTCTCATGAAAGGCTTTCAATTAGCCAGAAGAAGACATATTCTTGTGTATCTGGCTGAAACATTGCTTTTTAATACCAGACGGATATGATTGATGAGTACAGTGATTAGCATATCCTTAATTACTACTGGATTGGAGTATCAGGAAACTGAGCAATTACAAGAAACTGATCCTATGGTGTCCAAGTAGATACTTCCTCGAGCGATTAAAACGAAGTCATATGACTGTTCTAGTCGACTTGCTTGTAAAACTCCTGACCAAAATATTTCACATAAAAAGAAGCATTACAGATTAACCAATAGATTAAGTGAGACGTTGTAAGCAGGTGCAATACCATTCATGCAATATGAGATGTGAGTAGAAGTGAACAATTTCTTAACGTCACAGAATGGTAGCCATGATATTTAGAGTGCGATGAACTTGTGATATGTAGCTTACTATGGTACTGTGCATAATGCGCATGTGGAGTTATATAGACATTTGATATGTGAGGTATAAAATTATGTAGACATGCACGTTGTGCCGTACTGAATACTTTCGACTCGAGTGGTGACATGTTCATTCAGTTTTGCAGTACTGGACACTTCAGTATTGTCTTGGCATATGCGGAGTACTGGGGACACGCACAGATTACCGTTGTTTGCTACATGGGGGATAAAGTCTAAGAACAGATCATTCAATACTTTACATAGGCTGAACAAGAGCACAATTTCAATGAACTTCTTGAAGATGAGCTAAAATCAATAGACATAACTCCGGTTTAGGAGGTATGACAAATATGATCACACCATACATAGCTGTGTTATTGACGACTCATTGCCACAAGCCTCGAGATGATGGTTATCTTATAACTCTTATTGTATGAATGAGACAGATCGCCAATTATTACTTCAGAAACGACATGGCGAGCATTTCTTTGACAGACACGCGGAACTAACCACAGCCTATCGATTCCCGACTGTCTTCCAAACATGTAAACGCACTTTTATCTTACATCAGCTCCGAGTTCCACGGATAAGATGACACGGTTTCCATGGAAATCTCGACAAAAATGCTTTTAACCGAGAACTGTGAGTGAGAATATTTATTAAATCTAATTAGAAATGTCTCAGGTGGGTTGGGCCTACTGACCGACAGGTAACTGAAACTGTGGGCCACATGAAACATGTGTCGTCATGCTACGAGAAGTACGTCAACAGAGCTAAGCATTCAGCTAAGGTGGGACTACCCTGGATTATGTCTTACAATGACGTCGGAAATAGTTTAGTTGGAGAGAAAGAAATATTCGGCCCTAAGTTTTAATGTCCATTCAGTGGAACCTTGACGTCATTTATATACTTTACGTCAGCTTGTTTATTGTTACAGCATTTGAATTTTACGATTTATTTCCAAGCTGAATAGCGGATAGAGAGCCTTCCATAATTTCATTTATGGTACAGTTTACATGGGCATGTTAAGATATTCTCCCTCCGGTAATTTGCCTGTGACAATTATTTCAGGGATTTGTTCGTCAGCTTAATCATTGAAGGAACAGATTGTTTGAATTCTGGATATAATATCGATATTCTCAGGTTGAATGGTTTCTATAACTCGCTTACGCTACTTTACGCCAGCAGTTCTTGACAGATTTATAACACGAGAAAACCGCTGTGGGATTTACCAGCCTAGCGGTTTGATTAAGCTGAAAATTTGAAACACTTCCTTCGACTACATCCTGATTATTTGAGAGTCAACTGGCTGCCGAGCTCGGCGATCGACTATCACATAGATATACCTTACCCATCAGAAACGTGAGCCTTGGATACACTGTGGTGTATGAAGAGAACATCCAGTCTGAATCAGGCTTGTCTTTTTATGATCAGCGATAAGTACCGGTACTGAGCTGATGTGACGGTAAGTAGTTGACTATATTTCATTGTTGTTAATTATGATAGCATGGTCGCAATTCCATGAGGTTTGGTAATGTTTGTAAATAAAATCCCTTGACATTGATCAAACTTGGCGCGCAGCGTTACCTTGCACGGACCTTGAGCGAATTGTTGATATACAGCTTCGCGAAATTGGCAATTTTCTTTCTGCGACTTCTTTCTCTAATTTAGAGGATAAATGTTTCTTTTGAATGTTTGTTTTCGTATATGTTGTCTTTATAGTCAGTTTCTGGGTTATTTGTATTACAATGTGTTTCCCACAGGTAATTCATCATGCCTTAGTGTCGACCAGTTCTATACAGTAGCCTCACTACACATGTTTCTATTTTTGTTTTCTTCAGCAGTCAGATTGAGCATACAATCGTTAAATGTCATTACTGACCAGTAGACAGTACAACGTCGATTTTTTTATTTGTGTGATTCCTTCGCAAAAAAAAAGTGTATGATACTTTTGTATATAATAATCTGATGTGAAATAAAATAGCTTTTGCCCACTTTTCAACGTAGAAAGAAACACAAGTTTTGAAGAAAAATGACGAACACATCGCTTTTCTGGTACCTCAGTTGATCGCCTCGAAATCCCAGCTGTCCATTTCTTGTTGTTCCTGGGGTACGGTAGAAAGTTTGGTAGGGGCCATAATGACTAACCCCAGTCCTGGTAAAGTTAAGTGGATTCATGTAATATGCAAACTTTTGATTTTTTTCCCCGGCAAAATGTATGTCTTCATATCCCATCTGTTTTCTCGATTATTTCCCTACAATGTTTTACTGCGCGATTTTATTCACCTGTCTTAATATCTACAAATTCTGTACACTAACTTCAAAGCATCAATATTTTATTTTTTTATTTTTTAAATATTTTTATTATTTCCACATAAAACATATAAATAATATACAAACAACCCTCTAACACTCCAATACCCACTCATTCCTTTCACACCATGGAATGTTTTGTCTAGTAGCTATACACATAAGCAACAAGATAGAATATAGTATTTCATCAATAATACCTCACAGTATAGCTGAGCTGATATTACATAGATTGGAAATAATTATTAAATAAGCACCATCTTTTCGTAAACCGATCAATACGTTGAGACGACATGGCAATCAATTTCTCAGCGTCATACTGACTTTTAAAAACATAGAGTAAACTATCGATATTTAGACGTTTATTTAAATGTTTGCATTTGAAAATATAAGATTTAGCTAACATCATAAATGTATTCAAGATACATTGATCCTTGTCCCAACCCAGTATAATTTTTTCCTTAGTTATATCACCCCGCATCTTGCCAGTTCGCACCAACCATCGTTGTAAATCTACCCAGAGCTTACTAACTACTGGACATTCAACTAATAGATGCTCTATGGTCTCATTTACAGTTCCACAAAAATCACAGCTATTATCTTGGATCAATCCGATTTTTTTTAAAAAGACATTTGTCGGAATAATTCTATGTAAGATTTTATACTGTATATCTCTAATTTTTGTATCTTTGCAACAATGAAATATTGCTGAAAAAACACTTCTCCAATTAATTTTAGTTCTTATATTTAGATAATCTTCCCATTTTTCCATAGCCGGCCGATTTACTGTCTTTTCTGAATTCAGTATATCATAAAAGCATCTACAGCCTTTTGCTTGCCTTGTCAATATCCGAAAATGCATTGGTATTGTGGGATGAAACAATTTCCCACTTACATTTGTATTGTTGATAGTTTTCAACCACTGATTCGGTATGTTCTTAATCAATCTGTTAAAATCTAAAATGTACCTTTGATGTTATACTTCAATTTCAGTTGATCGAACGGTAATAATTGTCCATCCTGTCCCAATAAATCTCTAACATATCTTATTTTCTTGATATACCATTTTTTTATATACAAACTGGAGTGCACGAAATGTGGGTTGTACCACAGTGGTTCGTTTAATATGTCGGTCGTATCTTCAACTTTGAGTTTTTTTTGCAATAGATGCCACGCTTTTAAAGTATCTATCCAAAAAGGATTTCTAATTTTTTTAAGGATTTCATTCGTATATTGGGCACCTAAAGTGCAGAAAGCTTCAAGGCCCTTATTATCAAATAACTCACTCCATTTTTGATCTTGCATCATTATCCTTCTAATCCAAGAGATTTTTAAGGAGTGGATCATGGGGAGGAGGTTTATCATTCGGAGACCACCAGTTTTATAGTCACCGGTTATGTATATTCTTTTTATTCTGTCAGGACCATTATTCCATAGAAATTTAAACAGCAATGAGTTTATGTCTTTAACAACATTATCAAGTGGATTTGGCAAGGCAAGGAAAAGGTGTATTAATTTGGACATGGCCAGAGATTTTATAACTGTGATTTTTCCTAATAGTGTCAAATTTCGTAATCTCCATTTCTGTAAATCCTTTTTCAAATCTTCAACTCGAGCGAGGTAATTAATTTTCCAGATATCATGAAATCTAACAGTCGAGAAATGTATGCCCAGTAGCGTAAAATCATTTACCCAGTCGAGCCTCACTTCGTTACAAAGTTTTAAATCAGCACCAGAAAGAGAACCTATCCAAATAGCTTTTGTTTTTTCTATATTTATCTTTAGTCCAGAGAATTTATAGAAATATTTTAAACATTCAAGTGCTTCATGCAAAGAATCCTCTGAGCCGTCAAGGATTAGCTGTGTGTCATCAGCATACTGGCTGATCTTGAATTTCGTACCAGCAATTTCTATTCCTTTTATTTTATCATTGTTTCTAATCAAACTACCAAGGACCTCTGCACATAAAAGAAAAATATATGGTGAAATAGGATCGCCTTGCCTACAACCGCAATGTATCGAAAAAAAACTCTGACATATTACCATTTTGCACAACACAGGTCTTTAAATCAGTAAAAAATATTTTTATCCATTTTTGAAAATTTTCGTCGAAATTCAGAGTTTTTAAAAGTTCGCTGATGAAGTTCCACGAGATGGAATCGAAAGCTTTCTCAAAATCGATGGATAATAATAGTCCTGGTATATTCCTTTCTTTTGCTTCAAACAGTATATCATAAATCAACCGAATGTTTTCCCCAATATATCGCCCTGGTATAAACCCCTTCTGGTCTTCGTGAACTAGTGTATTTAATACGGTTTTTAATCTGTTTGCTATACAGGAGCTTATTAGTTTATAATTTACGTTCATTAAGGTTATAGGACGCCAGTTCTTTAGGAGATTTCTGGGTTTATTGGGCTTAGGAAGGCAAGTAATGACCCCCTGTTTTTGAGTAATTGACAACTCCCCCTTTTCGAACCCTTGATTTATAGAACGCAAAACAAAATAACCATTATACCCTCTATTTGTTTGTTTCTAAATGTTTCAAGCTCTCTATTAACTGTTTGTAACCTGTTTAACTTGTCGTCTGTGATATTTGAATAATTTTCTTGTACTTCTTTCTCGAGTGCTATCTCATTTCCAAGTCAAGTTGTTTCTTTCCTTCCTTTCTTTTTTTTATGGAAGAGTATTTTATAGTAACGCCTCTGATCTTCATGAGCAAAGTCTCCAAAAAAAGTTGATCATCGATGCAAAGTTGGAGATCTTGTTTAGGTATATTACACAGGTGTTCCCGTTCGTAAGGCAGTAAAGCATATTCTTGTATAGTTTCGTTTATTATTGAATTGATCAAATCAAGATAAGACTTTTCCTTCAATAATGAACTGTTCAACTTCCAATACCCCCTTCCCCGATCTGAGTTAGTAAATTTGCAGTTCAATGTGATGGCAGAATGGTCCATTTTATATCCAGGAATAATTTGGGCATCAGTTGTTATATTAAAGATATCTGGACTGCCGACAAAGAAATCTAATCTAGCCTGTTGTTTAGGGTTTTTTCGCCTCCAAGTGAAACGCCTATCGGTTTCATGTAGAATCCTCCATACATCAATGTAGTCATTATCATTCATGGTGTTCAGCACAGTTTGTCTTGCGTTAGGATTGTTAATATGTTTATAATTATACGTGTCTATTGTTGGATTTGGAACAAAGTTCCAATCCCCACAAATAATTACTGAAGGGTTTCCGATGTTTTCTATTTTTCTGTTAATATTATTATAGAACGAAGGTTTATCTAAGTTTGGACCATATAAGCACACTAATGTTACAGGAATTTCAAAAATTTCAATATCCATAATAATATAGTTGCCTTGTGAGTCAATATCTACACTTTGAACTTTATAATCAAAGTTGTTATTTAATAAAATTATTACGCCGCGTGATCTAGACGAGAAGGGGCTTACCCAGGCGTCATGATCCCAATCTTGCTTAATGTCATAGGCCTTGTCACTGTGCGTATCCTGTAAGCAGATAATGGAAAAAAAATTCTTATTGAAATATTGAAAAACATCTTTCCTATTTTTTTTGTCAGCCAATCCCTGACAGTTCATGGAGACAATATTGATGGTATCAGCCATAGTTATATTCCGATAGGGGGAGTCTCGACTCGGTAATGATAAATAGGTATTGATGGATACATAACATGTGTAGCTTTTTGATTAAATATAGCTCTGGGCATATAAATCTGTTTATCAATATTTTGTAAGGTTTCGAGTCTGATAGATACATCAATTTAATAGTATGTAGTGTATTATTGTGATTGTAAATATATTTGTTGCCACATGTTAATTGAAATAGTTTAAACCCATGAGAAGCCATACACGCACACACACACATACACCCTAGCAGAAACCTGTAACAAATACTAATCATATATACATATTGAGAACCATTTTCCCGCGTTACTTAGCATTTAGTTATAGATAGACAACCATTATGTTTATATGTAATACTATGTAATACACTCGAAGTATTTTACATCGTTAAAATGCCAAAAACTATGCTGCACCATATGTACATGTGTAACTCACTGAATCCAACCATGAAGTTACGAAATATGTGTAATATACACACACATAAAAAAAAATTATATTGAATGAACTGGTTATAAACAATCCGTATATATACATACATGTGCACATAAATATTCAATAATACCATCGTCCTGTCTTTCGAAATGTGAATTGCTTTCTTTTCTACATTATTTCACAGACAACATGCGAGTTTTACTTTCCATCAAACAGTGAATGACTGACCCAATTATTTTGTATGGTTCTCCAGAAATCTCATAAGCCAACTATGCACATACCTTCAGTCGAAGTTTCGATGAACTCAGCCAATGTCAGATCCAAATTTTCAAACTTGCTAATGTCAGATCAAATTGGTGACATATTATACGAAGGGACAAATAACACTTGTGTAAACGATGACTTCATATGCATTTCACCTCGAGGGCAAACTATGACAATAATAGATTTCATCATTAGTACAATTCACTAAATTCACTAAATTTAAATGTAAGTAAATTAATTGAGATTACTGTTGCTCTCATTAATTTTTCAAATATAGAGCGACAATCTAATTATATATTTGTATGTACATACAACTTTTAACAATGAGTATTCAGAGATTTTGAGATTTTCGAATTAGTGAATTGGGCGAAATATACAAGTTTTGGTGTCGATATCAACATGCAGGGGAATCTTTCCGTCATTCACGCTTTTCTCTGTTCATTTCATGACTTTGGTAATGTACAAGACTGATCTTGTCTAAACCCACAGTCATCAGACCATATCACGATCGGGAAACGACAAAACAATTCAAGTTTATCACTCACCAATCTGGCTGTTACGGCTTTTACCTTGCAGCTGAGTGAAAACTTTTTCCACAGCAAACTTTGCAGCGTTTGTCGAGAGTTCAAATCGCTTCCATCCAAGAGTGCTGGCTGGCCCCCACACAGAAATGATGACCGCACAGTCCTTTGACCCTTTGCCCCACTCATGTATTGCGCCCATTCTTTACATAATTGAATATTATGACCGTCTATGTCAGTTTGGTCACGACTCTCACCCCACAAGATGACATAGCAGTGCCTGACTGTCAAATAGATGACGAATGCACGGGATACGCGGTTGTGTTGGACAAGGAAGGGTATGGCAACGCACGGCAAGGTTATGGTTAAGTATGAAAGGGTAAGAACCTTTCGAATTAATGACCGTGGTTAATTGTTTCCACACGGTAATCGAACCAGGATTTGCCAGGTTCAGGTTCTGGCTCAATCTATAATTGCTCTAATGCTGGTTATAAAACAAATGATTAAAGAAAGCTATTTCGAGTTATTCCCTGTATATAGTATCCATAGATAGTACAATTGAGCTGTTCTCCATTTGTCCTCCTCTAATGAAAGGCTTTCAATTAGCCAGAAGAAGACATATTCTTGTGTATGTGGCTGAAACATTGCTTTTTAATACCAGACGGATATGATTGATGAGTATAGTGGAGAATTTATTCTTAATTGCTACTGGACTGGAATTTCAGGAAACTGAGCGCAATTACCTGAACCCGATCCTATGGTGTCCAAGTATTCGTCCTTCAGCGGTTAAACGAAGGCATATGACTGTTCTGGTCCACTTGCTTGTAAAACTCCTGATCAAAATATTCCGCATAAGAGGTGATATTACAGATTAACCATGAGATTTAGCGAGACGTCAGCAGGTGCAATACCATTTATGCAATATGAGATGTGAGTAGAAGTGAACAATTTCTTAACGTCACAGAATGGTAGCCATGATATTTAGAGTGCGATGAACTTGTGATATGTAGCTTACTATAGACTTGTGCATAATACGCATGTGGAGTTATATAGACATTTGATATGTGAGGTATAAAAGTGTGTAGATATCCACGTTGTGCCGTACTGAATGCTTTGGATTCGAGTGGTCACATGTTCATTCAGTTTTGCAGTACTGGACACTTCAGTATTGTCTTGGCATATGTGGAATACTGGTGACACACACAGATTACCCTGATTTGCGACATGGGGGGATAATTCTAAGAAAAGATCCTTCAATGATTTACATGGGCTGAATAAAAGTACAATTTCAATGAACCCCTTGAAAATGAGCTTTAATCAATAGACACAACTCCGGTTTAGGAGGTATGACAAATATGATCACACCATACATAGCTGTGTTATTGACGACTCATCGCCACAGGGCTCGAGATAATGGTTATCTTATAACTCTTATTGTACGAATGAGACAGTACTCCAAAACCGACATGGCGAGCATTTCTTTGACTGCCATGCTGAACTAACCACCGCATATCGATTCCCGACGGTCTTTCAAACACGTAAACGCACTTTTATCTTAAATCAGCTCCCGAGTTTCACGGATAAGACGACACGGTTTCCATGGAAATCTCGACAAAATGAATTTAACCAAGAACTGTGAGTGAGAATATTTATGAAATCTAATTAGAAATGTCTCAAGTGAGTTTGGCCTACCGACTGACAGGTAACTGGAACTGTAGGCCACATGAAACAGGTGTCATCCTGCTACAAGAAGTACGTCAACAGGGCTAAGTCTTCAGCTAAGGTAGGACTACTGTAACGGTTACCCGTTTGTGTAGAGAACAGTTTGAATCCGGAGCGTGTGCTACGTTGGAATGTGGAAGAACGACCTTGACCCGTGTCGTCAGCGTCGAGCAAAGCAGATTTCGGAAATGCATTCCCCTGTATTTCTCGCTTACCAGAGCGAGTTGGAAGCTGATATTTGACAATAACGTCAGTTATGAATTATGGGTTGTTCTTCCATAGTCATATTTATTCAGCGAGGTCCATATAAACGGTTCGGGGAAGTGTGGTGTAAGTGACAATAAAGAAGGCGCTGGCATCGTCGACTTGTGCTACCTTTATCTGCAGGAGAACGGTTCTGTTTCTACCTTTATTCACGGAAGAGCGGTAGCCCTATATAAGCTCGGACGAACGTAGAGAGCGGGGTCAGACGAGAAATAGAGGGCTGGAGAAACACGTCCAGGTACAGCCTGTAACTTATTGATTTTCGGCATAATTTACGGTTGGGCGTAAATGCAGTTGTTTTTGGCCTGGGAATCTAAAAGCTTGTACAATCCTGTAATTAGTGTTACAAGCGTCTAGTCCGTCATTCATAATCCAGCCGTCGTCCATTAGAGAATATCCGCGTCCTGTAAAAACACGCCAATCCAATGAGAATTTGCCGGCTCGCATTTTCGGTGTGGAAACGTGTTTGTGGTTATACTATAGTTTAGGAGACACGACAGTGTGGCGTGTTGTATGTAGTTTTGGGGCATTGGGTAATACTGTAATGAGACATGTGTTTACCTGTAGCACATTTAGGCAACTTGCATGGTCTAACTTCAGTATAAAATAGGGCTTTTAGGTCTATATACCAGTAGGTTGATAATTTCGACATTATTGCTGTGCTATCCCGGTGCACTGGGACTAAAGCCACAATATTTGTGCCGATTTGTTGACCGTGAAGCGGTATATATGACAATAGTCAGGGATTCCCTCCACCCCCAGAAATATGCAACTGCACTAAATACAGAGAGAAATAAGCCAAACTCTCACTGCCATAATTCAACGACGCAAACGGCCGTGCAACGCTATACAGGCGAGAACGAGCACCGTGATTACAGCCGGGCGGAGAAAGTCAAGTTACAGGCGGGCGTGCTGCTTTCATCAAGAAACGTCGGTAAATCGTGTATTCCGGGGGCCCAGCAAACAGGTCGCAGACGGCTACACGGACGGCATCCAGCAGGAAAGGGACAAGTACAGATCACCGATCTTACAGGACAGAAAGATACAGCACACAGATCACACAAGAAAGATACAGAACACAGATTCCACCAAGAGGAATATGTGTATTTATCACACATACAAGCAAATAAAGACACACAGATTATAAACAGTACAGTACAAGTCCAGATATACAGAGCACAGATTATACAGTCAAGAAAGCCACAGACCACAGATCCCACAGGGAGGATATGCGTATTTATCACGCATGAAGGCACGGTGCAGGTGGGCTCACTTTTACCGATGTAAAAGCGGTAACAAGATATACAGATTCCAGTGGGACACGTGTATTTATCACACGTTACAGAAGGCGGGCTTCCTTTTACCGATGTAAAAGTGGTAACAAGGTTTACAGACTGTACGGTCAAGCCCAGGGCACAGATTACAACGGCAGTTTACAGACCGTACGATGTTTCATCGGTACCAGATGAAATAGTAATAGCACATGATATACCCAAGTAATTGTCCTGACGGTCCCTGAGAGTTGAGTGGTGCGTGATACTTACCTGAGAGATCGTCGTGAAGTCGTGTAGTCACAGGCGTGTCTATGGACGGGTCGCAGCAGCCGTAAGGGTTGAGACGCCGGGCTATTCTTACCTGTGCGGGAAGCAGACTGGTGAGCTGACAAGTTAGGGTCAGGCTCCGACGACTGGGGGTGAAGAACACGCCGGGTTGCCACGTCTCTGGAGAGAGCGTCACTGCCGTGACGTTCCAACGACTGGGTGTCGTATCTGGAGAGAGCGTTACCGCCGTAACGTTCCAACGGGCCGTGACGTTTCAGCGACTTGGTGCTATATCTGGAGAGAGCGTCACTGCCGTGACGTTCCAACGCCTGAGGGTATCTGTATATTGGGGAGAACGTTACCGCCGTAACGTTCCAACAGGCCTTGACGTTTCAACGACTGGGCGACGTATCTGGAGAGAGCGTTCTATCCTTAACGTTCCAACGACTGGGTGCCATCCCTGGAGAGAGCGTTATATCCTTAACGTTCCAACGACTGGGTGCCATCCCTGGAGAGAGCGTTATATCCTTAACGTTCCAACGACGGAAGAGAAGGGCCAGCAGCCAGGCCGCCCTTATCCCCAGAAGAGAAGGGCCAGCAGCCAGGCCGCCCTTATCGCGCATTAAAGCACTATATTAACTGTAAAGTTATATGCATACACTCTCATATATATATTATTACCATATAACATCAAGCTTAAACTGCACACATTCTCTTCTATTATCCACATACACACCAGGGATACGTTTAACTCTATATGCACACACCAAGTGTACGTATCCGTGAACCTTATATGCACACACCAAGTGTACGTATCCGTTAACTTGTGTGCACACATCCTCTCATATCACGTGTATATATACATCAAGTTTATTTGCATACACTCTCTTAGTGTCTGTACATATATGTAAACATTCTGTCTAAGCCACGCGGTTCTACGCTATTATTTGTAACCGCGTATACTATTTGTGCAGAATATACCATAATAGACCTTTACATGAGCGTCAGTCATCCTTGTAGGGTTGTGATCATCTCTTCGAGCCCCGGATCCCTACTAGTGAAGGGGTTAACGACGGTGACGGCCAGAATGCCAGTGGGCAATCCCGGTTATTGATTCGTTTTCTTCTAAACACTACGACTGGTCCTGCTCGTACACGTTACACTAACATGGATTCTGTGTAACAATGACGTCGGAAATAGTTTTAGTTGGACAGAAACAGAATGCCCCATATTTTAATGCCCGCTCAGAGGAACCTTTACGTCATTCATATAGTTCACGCCAGCCTGTTTACTGTTACAGCATTGAGTTTTACGATTTATTTTCAAACTGCATGGGCATTGTTACGACATTCTTACTCTGCTAATTTGGCTCTGACAAATATTTGAGGGATTCGATCGCCAGTTCAACCATTGAAGGAACAGATTGTTTGAATTCTGGATATAATATCGATATTCTCAGATTGAATGGTTTTTATAACTCGTTTATCTTTTTTCACGCCAGCAGTTCTTGATAGATATATAACACGAGAAAACCGCTGTGGGGTTTACCCGCTTAGAGTTTTGATTAATCTGGAAACTTGAAACACTTCCTAGACTTCATCCGGATTAGGTAAAAGTCAATTGGCTGCCGAGTTCGGCGATCGACCATCACATGGATACCGGAACCCATCAGAAAAGTGAGCCTTTGATATACTGTGGTTCGCTAACGGAACATTCAGTCTGATTCAGGCTTGTCTTTTTAGGATAAGCGACAGTTCAAGTACCGGTGTGAAGGTGAACGTTGTCCTGGTTATTGGTTGTCCGTCGGACAGCCATTACTGGGACAGGCTGTCCATGGACAACATATACTGTTGTGAGTTGTCCAGGGACAACTGATACTATCATAGGTTGTCCATGGACAGCTACACCCGGGGATACGTTGTCCGACGATAGTAGTGGTTGTCCAGGTTTTATCGCGATTATAACTAAGTCGTATTAAGGGTTGTCCGTCACCTGGGAGTAGTTGTCCAGTATCAGGCCTCAGCATGTAAAATGGCCCAATAAGGCAATGATAGTATGCGTAGCCGATAAATGGATTGTTTTAACCCTACCAGGCTTGGGTGATTTGGAGGTTGTCCCCACCTGAGGATGGAGGGTTGGGGAATTTCAACGCCCCTTCTATTTTCGTTATATCTTGGGTAGAGGGTTGAAAGTTTTCATACTATATATTTGAGTCAAACTCTATGATGAAATGCTAAACAATTCAAGATGTTCTCGTCATCTTTTCGGAAGCCAGTTTTCGCTTCCTGTTTTTTGTCTGCTTTTCTAAATTTTTCGATATTTTATATTTAAAACTACTTCATATGATAGGGAATAATTAGTTTTGACAAAATAAATCACTTTTATGCTCTTTTAGGCAAGAAAAATATGAAAAAATGAACGAAAAAGACCGAAAGTACAATTTTATGAGGATATTTCGTGAACGTCATTTTCCCATGATCTTTTGCACATACTATCATGCAAATAGTCTCAAAATGACGGCAATAACATTCGTGGGAAAGTCAGAAAGTATCAGCTCTCTTGTTCTCTTCGTACTCACCCGAAAATATAGTTTTAATTCCTCTTAGGCTTAGGAGCTGAAAGCGCGCACACTATATATGAAACAGTCTCTCTGATTACGTCACAATGACGTAATCAAATTCACAAATTCGCATCTGAATTTTTGGGCCGCATATTTGAATCAGATTTTTCCAATTTGAGTTCATGCTATTTTCCCGCGAAAATTCTTGTTTGGCGATGCCATGCACAAAAGGCAATAATTCATAAGAAATACGGCTAAAACGAAATGACAAACCTTATATGGTCGCCAGGCCCATGATTGTCTCATGGGGGGCATCGGGGCCCTCGTACCAAAATTCTATCCTCTATCCCGAACGATAAATACTTGAGAGCTGACACTCCGTAACTTTGTAGCTTATCGTATTGGGGTCTTTTTGAGCCTATGTGGAGAGAATAATGGTTAAATTCAAAATAGGAGACAGGTGAGTATCAGAAAAGTGATGTTTTCGTCAGTTTTCTTCAAAACGTTTGCTTTTCTGCAAGGAAAAGTGGACTAAAACTATTTGATTTACTAATTTATCATGCAGTGTTTGCGAAGAAATGAAACGCCATCATACAGGTTTTAGCCCCTAGCTAGAGTACGAAAAATATTTATAATGAAAATTGGCTAAAATAGATTCAAAACTTCTTTCAAGGAAGTTGACTTCACTGTGACGCCATTAGAGTGATCATTGTTAATTGTATTACATTATCTTGTCAAGCTTCACCTCCTAATGCAAATGGTTAAACATATCGCTATTCATGGTAATGGGGGGGGGGGGGGGGTAGCGGAGAGGGGAGGGAATGGGGGGAGGGAGCAGTATACTAAACAAGTCATTACGGTTAATTAGCAGTTCTGATGTTTCAGTATGTAAACTTAATCTGGGGACGAGCAGATTCGGATTCAACACTCTCGGATTAACCTGAAACAACCACATTGCAATACAAAATACTGCAACTTATGTACCCACAATGTCTTATTTCAAAATTAGAATTGTGTTAGTTTGTCTCCACCTTATCATGCAGGCCTACGTTGATTAATTGGGGAGCGGAATATGTTGTTGTATATAAAAATGTACACCAGTTCAACAAAAACACTGTTGATTGTGATCGGAAGAAACGGACGAATAATACGCCAAATATATTTGGAATATAGAACTAAGAAATAGGAACATGAAAATATATGTAACAAAAATATAGCATCAAAATATAATGTCCACCTGGCGTCATTAATCCACAAAGAATCCGTAAAAAAAGTTAGCATGGAAAATATGATAATGTACCTTAATAAAAAAATAATGTGTCGCGGATGGGATTCGAACCCACAACTCATCCATATTACCGCGCCTCTTTCCCCTGCACCACTTTGGACAGCTGCCGAGCCACTGAAAATTTGTCACCTTTATACCGTGACCTAGATTGTCTGATAATACGATGGACAGCACGTCATGGGGGACAACTAATATTGCCACTGTTGTAATAAGACAGGTTGTCCCCCATAAATAGTTGTCCGGGTGCAAATATAATATATAATGCATTACAACATGTACAAGAGTAATATGTGTCGAGTGGACAACTGGTACCTGAAACTAGGTGTCCCCCTTCGGGGACACCCAGTTTCAGTCAGGACAACCCCTGCCAAGTACAGGTTGTCCTTCGGACAACCAGTGCTGCGGGACAACCATTATTGCTACACCGGTACTGAGCTGATATGACGGTAAGTAGTTGACTACGTTTTATTGTTGTTAATTAACGTAGCATGTTCACAATACCATGAGGCTTGATAATGTTTTTTAAATAAAATTACATGACTTTGGTCAAATTTGACACGCAGCGGTCATTTGCATTGGCCTTGAACGAATTGTAGACATACAGCTTCGCGAAATTTTCTTTCTGCGGCGTATGTCTATAATTCAGAGGATACATGTTTTTAAACTTTTAATTTCGTATATGTTGTCTTTATAGTCTGTTTTTTGGATTATTTTTACTGCAGTGCGTTTCCCACAGGTAATTCATCATGCCTTTGTGTCTATCAGTTTATACAGTAGCCTAACTACACATATGGTATTAT
>JAVTVY010021994.1:0-88732 GCA_036873755.1 Hanleya hanleyi
TCACGTCGCCAGGCTATTTTGGTTTTAACCTGTTGGTTGACCCTTTCTTGGTTAGGATACTAATAATGTGGAAATTTTACGGCTTTCAAAACAAACAACTGCTTCACCATGTTCACTAAGAGGATACTATAATTTTTACATTTTCTGTTAGAGCTTGACTCAAGGGTATGGTGATGTAAGTTTCAGCCCCCTAGTTCAAAGGATAAGAAAAGTACCCCCCCCCCAGCCCCCGCCCCACCCGCCGGTCCTGGACATGTCATTCTCGCGGGCATGATAGGGGTAAATGGGTTTCTTTTATTTGTACTTTGTCTTTGCAACCTTTGTAAATATCTGCAGACATATAGCCCTAGTTGTAATAGCTTCGTGTGTCAGTTATGTGAATTTGAGTTGATTCCGTGAATTACATAAGTTCCTGTTCAGGATCTTCTGTAATTAAATCAAATGTTATAATCTTATCTCTTGTCGTCTCATTTTGTTCCACTCCCTGATAACCCGTAAAGCCAGGTTACATACAACCGTCCTGATAAACCAGATTTAGTTATGGTTTTGATAAACCCTGGGGGTACAAGTCCTACTCTGCAATAACTTATACAATTCTACATTTGACAATTGATAACAAATCGCTTGTCAGATTAATGAATAGGTCAAACGGTAACTTTGGGGGTTCACCTGTCAAATGAGGCACTGATGAATCAAATCGGCGTTTACCATCAATGCTCCAATTCCTGATGTTTACGTTATGCAGCTCAAACCCAGATGGTTGTGATCTCGTAATAATAAAAAAAAAAAAATGCGAGAAATATCATACAATTAAGTGCACTCAGAATGGGCATCAACTCAAGCGCAACGTAACAAGTGTGGTGGATAAAGATGCCGGCGTATATTGACAATAAGTGATATGACCCCACAGGCAAATATACTGACTGCATATTTATAAAAACTTCACAAGTACCTAAAACTGAGCCCTTTGAATCTTTGTATCTCAGTCACGCTTTTATTGTAGCTGTTCATGTGGACATCTAGAATGGCATGACCACACGGCCTCTTTAGCCCCGCCTTGAGCAGCATTAGATAGAAACATTTCAGAGCGATCATGTAATAGCCCTATCAAGTCTTCTGATGGAAAATGACCGTTAGAGAGAGTAAACGGCCCATACGAGGGAGTACTATGTGCGATTATGGACCCTACACTGACTGTATAGAGTCCATGGTACGATTCCGGCAAATTCGAAGCTTGCGCGAATTCTCGACATCACAACGTTCAGTTAGCTGTCCTTGAATTTATCCATGGTGTGTTATGTCAAGGCACGTGTAATACACACACAATGACGTCACACTACTTTAATACATATATTTCAAACTTTGTGTGCACTTTTCAGTGCTTGAGTCCAGCTTAAGGTGTGTATAATTTAACTTTCAACACAGACTCACTGTTCCAATGTGCATGTTTCACCAAAGTCTGGGGGATGGTAATTCATAGGTGTCAAGTCAATTTGAATCTTGCATTTAATTTCCCCGATCTTGAAACATGTACATTGGAACAGTGAGTCTGTGTTGAAACTCAAAGTGTACATACATTAAGCTTGAATCAAGCATTGGAAAGTGCATACAAAGTTTGAAATATATGTATTAAGGCAGTGTGACGTCACTGGACCTAAATATGACTGCAACAGACCACCATAGAATACCGTGCTTTAATTCCAGTTTACTCTGTGTAATAAAATCGTAAACAATTAAAATAAATATTTTCCGACTCTGTTCGCAATGGCCTTTCATTTGATGGAAACTTTGCTTAAGGGTTTACGATCACTTCATAGATTGGCAGTGATTTAAGGAATCCAACCCTTTCCTGAAAGGGCTACTGGCTTTTTGCCCCCCCCCAACCCTTAATTATTTTCTTATCCCATTAGTTAGGGGCCAGAAACTTACCACACTTTACCCTTGGATCAATCTTTAGCAGAAAAATAATGTGAAATATCTAAATGGCCGCTTTGATGACGCAATTTTTTAAAAAGGCACTTTTTCCGCCAGATTTTCTAATTTTTTATTTGTGAAATTTCGTCCCAAAAACTGCATGATAAATTAGTAAATAATACTCCGACGTGAAGTAAAATAGTTCTGCCCACTTTTTCTCAGCAAATTTTATCCGGTATTGTTAGCGCGCGTAGGGGTCAAAGGTCAGTTCCGGTCACTTGAACGGAAGCGGAAGTGACCTCACAGAGGTGATATGCAAATTATTGAGTTCAACAGGTGTCCAAATGCTCTTGCAAAATACCGGATAATAATGGTGCGCATGGGTCAAAGGTCACTTCCGTTCAATATGGATCATCAGAGATACTCAAACTTCTTATTATCAATACATCTACAATACAGTTAGTGAGGCAGGTCTAATATTTGTCCTCACTCTTTCCTGTTTGACCAGTGTTTGCTGGTGTAGCCCTGTTTGACCAGTGTTTGGCGGTATAGCCCTGTTTGACCAGTGTTTGGTGGTATAGCCTTGTCTGACCAGTATTTGGTGGTATAGCCCTGCTTGACCAGTGGTTGGTGGTATAGCTGTGTTTCACGAGTGCTTGGTAGTATAGCCCTGTTTGACCAGTGTTTGACCGTATAGCCCTGTTTGACCAGTGTTTGGTTGTATAGACCTCTTTGACTAGCGCTGGTATACCCCTCTTTGACCAGTGCTTGATGGTATAGCCCTGTTTGACCAGTGTTTGTTGGTATATCCCTGTTTGACCAGTGCTTGGTAGTATAGCCCTGTCTGACCAGTGTTTGGTGTTACAGCCCTGTCTCACCAGTGTTTGGAGGTATAGCTCTGTTTGACCAATGTTTGATGGTATGCCTGTCAACGCCCGGTGGTGGTGGTGGTGGTATGTTGTGTGTGGTGGTGTGTGGTGGTGTGTGGTCGTGTGTGTGGTGGTGTGTGGTGTTGGTGGTGGTAGCGTGTGGTGGTGCATACATACATACACACACACCAACACACACAGACGCATACACACACTTGCATACACACACACACGCACATGTACCAACACGCACACACATACACACAGACGCATACACGCACACGCGTACACACACGCAAGCACACACACACATACACACACGCACACACACACACACACATACACGCGCGCACGCGCGCGCGCAATGCGGCTCAGTCGTGCACCAGTACTTCTCGGTCTTCGACTTGGGGTAGTTGAACTGAGTGTGCTAAAAATAGATCAACAGCTAGCTTGCTATAAAAGGGAAACGGCCTGGCCGTTTCATCAGACACTCTGTCAACCACCAAGATGTTCACTTGTACTACGTGCTCGAAATCATTCACTCGTCGGCACGACTTGCGTCGCCATGGGGCTACCCAGCACGATGGAACCGCCCGGTATAGCTGTACGATATGTACACTGTCGTTTCAGCGCCCAGATCATTTACAGCGCCATGAACGTTCAATTCATGGGCCACCTAAGCGTGCATGCGAAGAATGTGGTCAACACTTCAAACGATCCAGTCAGGTAAAACGGCATGAGCGTTTGATTCATTGTCCGTCAGCACGGTATGTGGGACAACTTCCCACTAAAGAGGCACCCAGGAGGGTCAGACCTAGTGAAGTTGAACCCGGGGAGACGAATGTCACTGGTGATGCAAACACGGAGAGCCCGCCTATACCCACAGTTCAGAAGACTGTCCCCAGCCATACGCCTGACAACAACGAACATTTTCTGGAAGATGCGGTGGATGTTCCCAGCGATCTCTTACAGGACGCCCATCCAGTAAGTGACATCTATCGGCGCCATTGGCCCATGATACGGCACTGTTTCCACCGTCATCGCCCTATTCAAGATATCTACAATTTCCGACTGACCAACCTCGCCCGTCTACGCAGCTACGTGGAAGCCATCTTCAATTACAAGCGTCTAGTCCGTCATTCATAATCCAGCCGTCGTCCATTAGAGAATATCCGCGTCCATAATCCAAAGACCTATTCCATTTCCAAGCTACGTCCCTCAAATTAAATCTGGTGTTTGGTTATTTACTGCAGCATAAGGAGACAGGACAAGTCCGATACTTTTACCCATGCAGTAACATCCTGGTATTTGGCCATCCATTTACCATCATTAACCGGGCGTCGCCACAACCCGTGCTGGACCAAGTGGACCAATTGGATGTCTTGGGATGGGCCTATGAACAGCGCCCCAACACCAAGTGGATACTGGAGAGGGTCACCAATGTTACGTTCTTCGTGACAAAATTACGGAATCTTCCCATCGGGTGAATGTATTCACCCATGCACTGATAAATACTCAGAATGCGCAAACAACTATTTGAGGATATGTTGCCTCAACGGTATCCTGGCCTGCCTGACGACGAATAGAACAACCGGTTCAGAGCGAACATGGCCGAAGATGAAACTTTCTAAACTGGCAACTTCTGATTGGACAAGAACAGCCGATAATACATCTAACGGACAGGAACGAATATGACAGATGCAAATGGCGGCCTCTGATTGGACAAGAGGCTACTTGTATTGTAAACTTACCTAACGTGGCTCCTCCAGCTTGGGTATGATGTACTGGAGGGGAAAATAAAATGATTGACCTGTCATCCGTGTTGTTGTTGTTGTTCTCTAACCGGTCTACATGCGACATTGTAAAGAGTACATGTTCATTGAGAGAGAGAAAATTAAGGTTTAACGTCGCAATCCGCAATATTCCAGCTATATAACGACATGGATAGAGAGTATGTACATGGGTTTGAACAGAGTATGAAAATATGGACGTGAACAGAGTACATGTAGAATGACATGCACAGAGTACATGTAGATGGATAAGGAACATGTATATTGACAGTATATGTACATGAACAGATCACATGTACAGGCACATAGTACATGTGCATGGATATGCTCAGAATACATGGACATGCGCAGAGTACATGTATTCTGTGCTTGGTGGCGTACCCTATGCCCTACGGGCTATAGGGTACAGGGTGCACCACAGGAGCGTGCGCCTGCATACGGCGACACACACATGCATACACACACACACACACACACACCAACACACACACACACACATACACACACACATACACACGCACACACACACACACATACGCGCATACACTCATTGCGCATTGCGCCGCAAGGTCAATAGGGCTCGAAATGCGCTTTTATACTACTAATCCATCCTTCACTGCCCCAAAATGCCAACTTTCGGTACCACTCGTACTGATGACGTCACCGATGACGTCACAGATGACGCAGACATCACTTAAATCGTTGTCTATACCCCGAGAGCTACAAAATGACACCTCCCACGACGCATTCGGACCAAGGATGGCCCCTCTCTATCCCACATACCTTCCTTCACTGCCCCAAAATGCCCACTTTCGCTACTACTCCTACTGATAACGTCACAGATGACGCGGACATCCTTCAAATCCTTGTCTATACCCCGAGAGCTACAAAATGACACCTCCCATGACGCATTCGGACCAAGGATGGTCCATCTCTACCCCAAATACCTTCCTTCACTCCCCCAAAATGTTCACTTTCGCTACTACTCCTACTGATGACGTCACCGATGACGTCACAGATGACGTGAACATCCCTCAAATCGGGATGTACAGCCCGAGGGCTACAAAATGACACCTCTCAGGACGCATTCGGACCAAGGATGGTCCATCTCGACACCAAATACCTTAATGCACTGCACCAAAATGGCCACTTTACTTAATACAACCAACTGCGCATGCGCAGATTGACGCGACTTGCAATTTAAAACACGCCATTATGACTCTACCCCACACAAGCTTCACTTTGACACCTTCCTCGACCCATTCGGACCCATAGCAGTTCATCTCTACCCCAAACACACACCCAAATACCCCCAAAATGCCTGCTTCCTACACTACGGCCAGACTGCGCATGCGCAGAATATTGAAAACGGACGAACTATTAGTCCAGTCGGATGCTCCTCCACGACAGCTTCAAAATAAGACCTCACACGACACCATAGGATCATTAGGGGCTCACCTAGACCCCAAAACGTCCACCCAGTATGGGCCTATACCCCCATAGCCAGTATGGGACTATATGAGCCTACCCAGGCCTCGGTGAACTTTTTCCAAAAATTTCACCGTTTCGCTCGGGGACCCTTCCCATCGTGTTCTAAATGACGAGACGAGAAAAACAAATCCAAACAACCCATATCACAATGAACGCGTGTGAATTTCCCAGGTTGAACCTGTACAAATAGCCAGTATAGAGCTATATGAGCCTATATACAGGCCTACCCGGTACTTTTCGAAAAATTTCACCGTTTCGCTCGGGGATCCTTCCCATCGTGTTCTAAATGACGAGACGAGAAAAACAAATCCAAACAACCCATATCACAATGAACGTGTGTGAATTTTCCAGGTTGGGCCTATACCCCCATATAGCCAGTATGGGACTATATGGGCTATATGGTACTTTTCAAAAAATTTCACCGTTGCGCCCCGAGACCCTTCCCATCGTGTTCTAAATGACGAGACGTGAAAAACAAATCCAAGCAACCCATATCACAATGAACGTGTGTGAATTTTCCAGGTTGAACCTATACCCCCATATAGCCAGTATGGAGCTATATGAGCCTATATACAGACCTCGGTGACTTTTCCCAAAAATTTCACCGATTCGCTCCGGGACCCCTCCCATTGTGTTTTTCTCGGCGAGACGTGAAAAACAAGACCCCACAAGCCATAGTAAAGCCCACGAAAAAATTTGACCACCCCTCACCCCATATAGCAAGTATGGGACTACATGAGCCTATATACAGACATACCCGGTACTTTTCCAAAAATTTCACCGCTTCGCTCTGAGACCCCACAACCCATAGTAACACCCACGAAAAAAATTGACCGCTCCCCCCCCCTCTATATAGGTATAGTGTATATTGTACGAGTCCGTGTTCCGCTTTTTTCTGGAGAATTTTTTACATGTACTCACCCATGACTGGATGGCCCTCGAGGAGAGCTTCACTTTGACACCTCACTCGACCCAATCGGTCCATTAGGGACCCACCTCGGTCCAAAAACGTCTATTCCCATACTGTTTTTAGGCATTCCCCATATACATTAACATTGGTTGACATGAGACTATTTTCTGTGGCCGCGGAAGCAGACCGCATGACCACCAGACCGCGGAGGAATTTGAGGTGAAAGAGGGGGCGCCACCTGTTGGAACTATAGCGGCCTTGTCCTCTACGCGGCCTCAGAGGTCAAAGGCCGTAAATGGCCGCTTCCTATACTATAATCTGGAATCAAGGGCACCAAGAGTTATCTCCCTGGAAAATGCGGGGTTAAATCACCTTCATATACTACTGCCATATATTGGCGAGAACAAATGGTGACGAGGTCATCTGAGGTGTGGTCATCACCAATAAATGGCGACGAGTTATGTGTGTAGATTTCAGGTCATCGCTATTTATTCTCGATGGGCCCTGGTCCTCATCAATAAACGGCGATGAGCAACGTGTGTGGATTTCAGTTCATCGCCATTGGCGACGGACTTGGTCATTGCCAATAAATGGCGATGGGCAATGTGTGTAGATTTCAGGTAATCGCCAGTTTTTGGTGACGGCTATCACCATATAATGATGGAAAATGGTGATGGCTCTAACAAATCACCATTTATTGGTGATGCTGTCATCGCCTTTTTTGGTGATAGCTATAACCATTTACCTGACGGTGCGAGCTGACCGTCTTTCAGGCATGTTGCTTGGTACTCGGTGTGATATGATGGACAGACAGACAAAACAAACGAATATTCCTTTATATTTTTTCTTGAATATACATGAAGTGAACGAAAATCGAGGGGAAAACATGCTAGGGCGATCCCGCTCTCTTAAATGGAGATAAAAAGGTCGTTTTTGCTCAATAACTGTTGATTCCTTCTTGACTGATGCATAAAAATTTCAGGCGCATTGATTTATTTTTTGTTCCATATCATAACATTAATTTGCCATGTGAAGAACCATGCAGCCAATGTTGTTTAAACAGCCCGAAGGATGTTTGGCCTATTATTATGCAAATTAGGTAGATGACAATTTACTTTTTTACTACCATTTAATGCGGATAGATATGTCTGTATGCGCCGCAAGAGAATTTTGCTGTATCCATTATGTGAACTTATTTATTGAGCGAAAACGACCCTTTTACCTCCATTTTAGAGAGCGGGATTCCCCAAACCTGATAAAGGAACCATTGATATTCGAGAAAAGAATCAAATCCCATAGTGCTCGTCAGGTACAGTTTAATCCATCAAAACGTACCGTTTCATCAAAATATTATTCCATGCTACTGGATCTATGATGCACTGTTGCTCACATATATCAACTTCGACGGAAATGACGTGATCATTAGAAGTGAGGTCATCGCCGGCATTGACGTCATCGCACGCATGCTCGCCCGCCTGGTGGTGCCGCTTGAACCCTTTTGCTCCCGCCCGGTGTTGCCGCTTGAACCCTTTTGCTCGTAGGCTATAGTTTTCACCAGGGGTCAGCAGGCACCACCAGAGAAGCGAGCATGCGTGCGATGACGTCACTTCTGGTGATGTCCTCACTTCTAACGATAACATAAGTTCTTTCGAGGTCAAGAGTTAGCTCCTATTTTTTTATTTAATACAGTTGCCCGAACCATTCGCCTCTAGAGACATCCAACGGCGTGAGTTTCACCTCTGTAGAACTTGCCGTTCTGAAGATGTAGAGACTTCTCAAATCTTGCCAAAAATACAAACAAACAAAAATTACACCCAAAACTTTTTTTTTATCAAAAACAAAATTCCCAAGATATAGGTGGACAATTACAGATTCTACCTATTTGCGTACTATATTTTAATGGCGCCATGAGACGTACTACGTAGTACAAGATGGCGTGAGATCATCTATATTTAGCCGATACGTTTCCAGTACGCGTGACGTCATGTCGAGCACCAAAACGCCACACTGCGCTCGTATCTCGCACCCCCCGCCCAACACCCTTTTACAGTCCTGGTGATATTCAAAATATGACATGGAAAATTTCATTTCAGATAATTCTTTATGCATTATTAATGAAGGCTCTTATACATATTTACACACCATTACTGGTTTCTATTCGGCATAAGCTATTTCACTTTGTGACCTTAGTCTACTAAATGACTTTACTTGAAAAGTTTACTTATCTGAACATTTCTGCCTCTGAATACTACCGAAGATGCCCTTTAGTTACTTTAGTGTTAATTGATATCTCACCGGCCATTGTGGGTGACGTCACGATCGGGTCAAAGATCTCGCTTTTTGGTTAATAGGCCTCCGAATCCCCTTCAGTTAATTGGGCAGACCCGTCATGTAAGACAACTTCAATCGGCAACACTTTGCGTGCAATATACTTGGCCCTTTTCACTCCTTGGTTGAATGGTTCCCCACATGTAGTCACCTATTGTATGTGTCGTACATGACGGATTTGCCGTTAATTGACATCTCCGGGAATGCATGTCTATGGTATGACTATTGGGATAGGAGTGGTCTTTTTTGACTTGTGCATTTTATTATGGGGAGTGGGTACTTGTTTTCTCTGTCTCACGCTGTAGAAGATGATGAAAGGGTGACTTTCGCTGAAAAGTTATCGTGCGCATGCGCAGTGTATATGAAGGCCTGAGGTGGAGGTTCTGGGGTAGAGGTGGACTATCCGTGGTCCGAATGGGTCACGTGAGGTGTCATAGTGAAGCTGTCGTAGAGTCCGACACCGTGCAGTAATATAGAAACGGCATTGAATTTGACGTTTTGGGGTAGAGATGGACCAATATTGATCTGAATGGGTCGTGTGAGTTGTCGTATTGATACACTCTTCGGTGAGCGTCCGACTGGAGTGGTGTGCAGTGGAAATACTGTCCATCTGCGCATGCGCAGTAGAAACAGGGTATTTCAGTGGACGTTTTAGGGTCGAGATGGCACAATATTGGTCCGAATGGGTCGTATGTCATGTTGAAGCATTCGTGGTGATGAAGCATCCGACTGGATATGCGCAGTAGAAAAATGGACGTTTCAGGGTCGACTTGGATCAATATTGTGAGGTGTCATAGTAAGTGGAGTAGAGTCAGACTGAGAGTGATATGCGCCAGCGCACTCAGGAGTAGTAGAGAAAGGGGAGTTTCGGAAGTGAAAGGAGC
Source organism: Hanleya hanleyi (assembly GCA_036873755.1). Lineage (NCBI taxonomy): Eukaryota > Metazoa > Mollusca > Polyplacophora > Lepidopleurida > Hanleyidae > Hanleya > Hanleya hanleyi. The sequence goes on from JAVTVY010021994.1 coordinate 10,187, forward strand.
GCGTTTGGCGCGTTACCGATGTTCAATCAGCGTATATGTGTAGGTATAGGAGGAGGAGGAGGAAGAGGAGGAGACAGAACGGGTTGAGTGAGTGAATGGTCATATAAGGTCGTTTGTGAACCATTAGCCACAGTCTGTAGCCACCGTGTGACCGGGTACCATGTCGAGTTTATGAAATTTCTGTCAGAGAAGCTTCTCTCGTCGCGACAAATATGCCCAGGCATATTCAATGCAAACACAACCATGAGACACCACCGATTCCGCTATGAGTCCTCCAACTGGAGTGACCATGGCGGTCAGCGGCCCGATGGGATGTGGCAAGACGTCCTGGGTGATCGAACTCTTAGAGGAAGGGCCCCTCAGTTATACGCGTACAGCCAGTGGCAACCCGCCTACGAAACTACACGGTTACAGAAGATGAGCCTCGTCCCAGGCATTCCTCACGATATCGATCAAGTGTATTCATTCGACCCTGAGCAGACCAACGCGATAGTTCTAGATGATGTGAGGAGTGCGGTCAAGGTCAACTCCCACATCGCCGACTTGTTTACGAAAGGAACCCGTCATCGGAATCTGTCCGTCATCTATTTGATCTAGAATCACTTTCTCCAAGGGAAGGAGTCCAGAGATATCGCCTTGAACTGCCAATAATCCGATCGACAGAGCGCAACTCCCTGCGGTTGGTAGTCGAATTTATCCTCAAAACATCGACCATTTCATGCAGGCGTTTCAAGCCGCGACGAGTCTTCCGGGCTACTTGTTTATAGACTTTAAACTCCATATCCCTGGAGAACGTTGATCGACGATCCACATGTTACCCGGCGAGGGTCACCGCAAAGTCAGACTGTGAGTCAGCTACCTTCATGCCATCCACCAAATCCACACCTGGCAGTGTCCGTCCCGCGGGTCCCCTTCAAACCACCACCTCAGGATTACTCTCATCACCCAATCGTGAAGGACCAACCCAAACACGAACAAGAGAATGAACACAACGTATGGAGGGATTTGTTCAAAGAAAGCATGGAGGGCGAGACGTTGGAGACCGGAGAAAACAAGTTTCACCACCGACTAGGACGGAATTTACGTCAGCAGTATGTCGACCACGTGACCCATATGGAATTGCTGGACAAGGACCTGGTCCATATGAAAATCGAAAGAACTGCGTCGATGTTGAAAACCCCGGGCATGAACTGGACGGCGGCGTATGCCATAGCAATCGCCAAAAAGAAACACCTCTTTGAACGCATCATTAAGACCAAAAGCGTCCAAAATTGACTTATAAATAACCTACACGACGTTGCCTGATGTAAACTTTGAACCCAACAACGAGGATATTCTAGCTGAAACGTTACGTCAAGCTGACTTTCAAGTCGATACTATTATTGATACAGCTCAATGTGGGAGCACAGCGGCTGCTCAGCACCAACGCATGCGTTGTCATCTTATAACGCTCATAGACGACATCGAATGGGTGACCCAGGCATGTCTTCTGCTGCATCAGAAACAGATACCACCAAAGAGGATACCAACACAACTACCCGAGCCCAGAATCTGATGACCCTGCATGAGGCATTCAAACCTTCATGGAGACGCAGCTGGAGACGGAAAATTAGACGGTTCAGTTAGGAGTGAGTGAGTGAGTAGTAGGGTTTAACGACGTTTTCAACCTTGTTTCCGTTATATCACGATGGTGACATGTGCCAGAACACGATAGTGCTCACAGTTCCTATTACCCAGGAAATTGATCAGCCCAAGCAGTACAGCACTCGGTCACCCATCCAAGTATTGACCGAGCCTAACGTTGCTTAACTTCGGTGATCTGGCGAGAACCGGTGTGCCGGCGTTAAGATAGGGCGTTTTTGCATGGAGACGGGCGTTAAGTTGTAACGACGGGCGTTGACTGGCGTCAATGCAATTCGATGAATTTATGTCAATTCTATGGGATATCCAGACCCATCAGAGCTTCTGAACTATTTCACCAGGGCGTTAAGCGTTAAGCTGGGCGTTTGTTTTGCGTATACTGTCCATAAAAGTAAGCGTATGCCAAAGACGTGTACAGTCGACGTTCAATCGTCATCATGGCTTATAATTGATCTAAGTGCGAACGCACGTTCTGCAGACACTATGATATCAGAGAATGTACAGGGGATTGAAGGCATCCAGCATCCCACTCAGGCCCCCCTTACCTTAACTTCATAACTAGTTTACGCCATTGCATATTCACTAAACCACACCCATTACAATTGCAAATATGCTTCGCCCGTGAATGTCGGCATAGGGCATATGGAGAGAATGAGAATTAAAATTAATGTCGCGTTCAGGAATATTTCAGCTATATCGCGACCATGGTCATATAGAAGTGACTTCGATCCCTGTCCTTGGCGATGATAGGGTCACGCCACAACTCACACATCCCACTCAGTCCACACTACTGACCTAATCAAAACAAAATGTAAGCGTCTATAAACTCGACTCCCGTGTGCATGCGTGCAATGACGTCATCCCATTGAAGATCTCTAATGTAGATAGTATGCGAGAAGTGTGTGCTACTGAGTTGGTATATATATGATGTCGCCCTCCGTGAGCGTTATACCGACGTCCGCGCGTCATTCTCCACACTGACTCGACCGTAAATAACATTTATATACTACTATTACACATACTAAACCGTTTTCGTACATAGTGTCGCAGATGTCGTGGTTCTTTGATCAAAGGACCAGGTATGTTTAGATGGGTAAATGACCCCAGAACAGGTGCGGTAGAAGTGTAAAAAATAAAACATTGCAAATACAACAAATTGTTCAGTTGACATAAATTACAATATTATATTGTATATTCAGAAAAGTTTCAACGTACTGAGTCTCATCATTCTCGAATAACAGGGCCGTGAAGTTGTGCATTCGTGCAAAATCGCCAAGTTTGAGGCGAAAACACCTCATATTTCATGTGAGATAAATGATAAACAGAACCAGCTTGATACAGCATACTCGCGAAGAAGATAAATGATAAACAGAACCAGCTTGATACAGCATACTCGCCGTTCCAATACGAAGTCGTAGACCAAATCTGGTTCTGGTTATCGTTTATCTTCATATGTTTACAGAGAACAATGAAAGCTCGTGTGAAACACAGGCGAAGAGCATTTCCCCAGATAATTTTGTAACACATAATTTGGTACTCATAGGGCTTTAGATCTCCCCAATTTGGGCACACCCCCTAGGCAAGTTTTTTAAGATGGGGCAGAGGGTGGAGCACATACCCCTGGAAGATGAGCGATCAGGACTAATCTGTGGTAAAAGTGCCTCTGAGAAGGGATTTCTTCACCAATGGGCGAAACAAAGTGTGAGACAACACCAACTTTATTTTGCGTTTCATGGGCCAACCGACATTAAAAAATCGAATAAAAATAAAATTTCAAATTGCCACTTTTATATTTCCTATGAAAGTTTGAACATAAAGATTTTAACCCCCTTTTTATTCCTGATTGTATGAATTAGGCTGTTGTATTCTATCTGAAACAATGCCAGCAAATAAAAATGCCAAACAACAAAAAAACACCTTTCACTATGATTTTTTCACTGCAAGTCAGCAAATTGTTGTTGTTGTAAAAGGCTGCTAATACTACTCAGGCAATAACGACATTCAATGTAAATCCGGAACCGTCACTGACTGTGTGATCCATCACTCTGTCATGGTACCCATATTTCGACAGTGATGCAGTATGTCAGGGCTAGGAAATGGAGGGTGTTTCAACAGCTCAGCCAATACAGCATGGTTTAAGTTACTGTTGAAGCATGAGGCTGTTGGAACACATGCAAAATTCGCTAGATTGTTCTGGAAGACAACCACAGCCAGAACAAAATGATGACATTGTTTGATTTGAAGTGTATGTTGGCAGTTAACATGTGAATTAACATGCACAGTTTTTGACCTTGAGAAAATAGGTCGACATAAGTCATATCCATAGACTTCATTTGGAGAGCCTATCTTCACTCCTTTAAAAATTATTGCTAATGCTAAATTTGACCTCGATAAACAGGTGAAGGTCAGTCAATTTCATTAAGCTTCTGATCCATCACCAGCTGCATATGTGGTATGACAAGAAAGATGGGCAGACAGAGATACAGACAGACAGATGAAACGAAAAATTCAGTTCATTTTGGGGCATCATTACATATCTTCAAATTCTAAATATTTTGTAAAAATGCACCAGAACACACCAGTCTACTTCAGTTATGGAGAGGAAAAGCAACTCCGAGTAGGGATGACAATTTCATTCTGTATATTTCACTATTATAGCATCTTCAGCAGTGAACAAAGTTACAAACAGCTCCATACGCACAGTATATATACAAGGCAATACGCATTAATGACTAGGTAAGCCAATAAATTATGTCGGTCATGTTGGACCGATATTAAGATGAGTGTCATTTTCAGAAATTGTTAAATGTTAAACGATAACCTGACAGTGATCTACAAATGGTGTGATTCAGGTGATACAATACACACTCTACAAATGTTGTAACTCACATGGAAATATACAATTATGAAACGGCTTCCATCAGTTCTGATGTGGATTGCCAAGAAAATTATACCAATATTATCTTAAAATGACAGTCCTTATCCAAACTTCCTGACATGTAGAAATATTCAATGCACCATACTTTATTCATGTTTTCATCAATTAGAGTGTGTATTGTATCACCTGAATCACACCATTTGTAGATCGCTGTCAAGTTATTGCTTAATTTCTGAAAATGACACCATTTTAATATCCGTCCAACCTGGCTTGACATAATTTACTGGCTTACCTATTCATAAATGCGTATTGGCTAAGATCACATTATGCCTTGTATATATACTGTGCGTATGGAACTGTTTGTAACTTTGTTCACTGCTGAAGATGCTATAACTAATAGCAAAATATACAGAATGAAATTGTCATCCCTACTCGGAGTTGCTTTTCTTCTCTATTACTGAAAAATCATCAGTGGTTCCAATGGATTACTTCAATTACATGTAGATATACATGTAAAAATTTCCCAAGTGGCATGTGCAATATACCAGGTATGTAGAAGTTCCACTTCAAACATCTTTCTACTTTTTCGGTTCAAAAAATAATTATCAACATTTGTCAGTGTTTGTAACTATGCTGTCAAAATGCAACGGTATGAGCAATTTCACATCTCGAGTTTCAAAGGAATTATGGGGACCTCCACATAAAAAAAAACAAAAAAATGAGCATTAACTGAGTAATAATTTGTGATTTTTGAAAATTGGCAATAATGCATCCCCAGACATCTGGAAGCCCAGGGCTTCCCAGCCACTGGAGCCAGAAGAAATGCAACTGGTAACAGGATCAAATTATTATATCACTACTAGAGAGAGAAATAGCACTGATTGTGGAAATGAAGAGTTTACTTTGTTGACACAAGCGGTCCACTAGTCCACTTACATAGAGTGCATTATGTAATAAGTCAACTATTACAATATAAGGCCTGAAAGGTGAAGCAGAATATAGTGTTACAGTATGTCTATTTGATCAACATGGCCTGACTTCAAGCTCACTTGAATCCTTTCAATTCTCCATACTGTCCACACTGATGGCAGCTAGCGTAGACTGCATTTTAGTTATGTGTGTAAGCAGGGATTGATGCAGCCTAGATTTAGATATATTTAGCTATCTATACCCTATGCCACATGATTATGCCAGCACTAACAACACCAATGTCCTTTCAATCCATTTTTGAACCATAATGTTAATAATGGTTAGTAATTGTAAAAAAGAATGTATAATGAGATATAAATCAAGCATTAGGCTGATGGGCTGCAAAATCCATAAAATTTCAATAAAAAAAAACAAACAAACTTTCAGTCCTTTGAAATCCTTTGTCTGTCTGACAATAATAAACTGCATGAACAGATGAAATGCCAAGAAATTGTGACTATATAAGTTCTATCACAAAACTACATGATGAAGCAAAATCCTCAGATGTGGCTTGGGGAATGTAGATATTGGACTCTAGTCATGAGAATTCAGATCTTTAAAAAAATGGCCATTTGGCTTACAAGGGATGTGAACTATAACAGTGGGAATGTTACATTCATGTTCAGCAAATTAGAAACACTTTTTGTGAAAACAAAATCATATTTTGAGATGCAAAAAAGCATCTCCATGATTCACCAACACCACCCAAATCGTGTCAGTCCTTTGCCTATCTTGCAAGATCATCATACCCACATTTCATGGAAATCAAACACGTTGTTCAGAAGATATGATGTTACACATGTTTATCTGCATTCATGTCTATAGCGCCACCTAGGGAAAAAACTTTAATCGTGATAATGGTTATGGATGTTTTGACGTTAAGTCAGATAAATGAGATTTTTCATTTAAATGACGATTTGGTTCACACCGCAAGGGAATTATCTTGTCGGCAATCCTATAATTATGCTTGGCAGCCTAGAATAGAACAGTTTTCAAATATTTCTCCAAGCGAATTGGTAAATTTTCATTTCACGAAAAACTTTTTTTTTTGAGACGCAAAAAGCTTACCTTTATAGTTATGGCAGCTACAACAAAACCTTTTCAGCACATTGACTATCCTTCAGGACCATTGTAATAGAATTTCAAAGAAATCGGACAAGCCGTTCAGACGAAATCGTCAGAGAAAGGTTTACCTAAGCTCTGACTACAACGCCACCTAGTGAAGAGCAGCAGGTATCGAAACACAACCAGACAAATTTCCCAGGCCTAAGGAGATAGCATACAAAATCTGACCCAAAAATATTTAACGGTTTCAGAGATATTCACGTTTAAAGTCGCGGCGGCGGCGGCGGCGGATCCGGCGGAGCCGTTTCTCATGAAAACATAAGAGCATCCACTTTGTGGAAATGCTCTAATAAGAATTGTTTTCGCCTCAGAATCAACTATTTTGCACGAATGCACCATTTCACGGCCCTGTTACTCGAGAATCACGAGACTCGGTGCCTTGAAGTTTTTCTAAGTACCGTATACAATATAATAATGTACTTTATGCCAAATGTACAATTTCTTGTAGTGGAAGTATTTTTTTTTGTTGTACTTTTTGGAACACCTGACCTGGGGACATTTACCCATCTAAAGATACAAAGTGCTTCCAAAGCAGAGAAGTAATTTGTCCAAGTGGCATCGTCCATAAAACATGATAATAGATTATACAAGGGATTCTAGATCTGGCGTCGTTAATAGTCTTTGTATCCATCTCAATTTCAGCTATATTATTTTCCGCTGTCACAATCATGGCGGCTAGAATGGCATCTTTTTCTCCTCTGTGTCAGCTCGCAACCCTTTCAGGAAAGGCATAAGACCTGCACAAAGAATGCAAACATGATAGCTTTAGTAAAAGTTACAGGTTAGATGGACATACCATTCACAATACTACAACGATCACATCATATAAAATGTACGCAATGGGAATGATACAATATCAATCCATGGAGACAATCACATATTATCTGGCCCGGTCGTATGGCAAGCCGTTTTACTTTTTATTCGGCATTTGCTGATATCAGCAAATCATTTGATGATATCATCAAATCGAGTGATTTGCTGATATCAGCAAATCATTTGATGATATCATTAAATATGGCGGAACGTGAAAATAAGCCTAAATGTTAATGCCTGTTCCCTTCTCATCCTGTTGTTTGATAATTTATACCTTGTGATAAAGCTATCTACCGACAAATCACATGCAATATATATTACGGTACTTAAAGAACCAGGCAATAACAATAAAACCTATCAAACCTATGGCATATACCTTACGCCAAACTTTACTAATAAATGACAAATAGAATCATGAACATAAGGGCATTAAAATAAATATACAGCAGGGAAGATAAACTTTTCCATCGCGGGTTATTGACTTGTAGATACAAATTCATTAGATCTGCATTTGAGTATAAACGGGGTGAGGCGAAAGGGGATAATGATTTCGGGAAAGCCGGTCAGCATGGAGCATTGTATATTAAGGCAGAGCCGATTGTCGTGCTTCTTCACTGGTTAGCTTTTAGGGCAGGAGATAAGGCATAGCCGCACATACAACAATAAATTAATCTCTATGGCCCTTTACTGACCCTTAACAGGAGACCAGGCTGTTATGATAAAGACAGAACTAACCAAGCCTCAATGAAGTCATATGGCTTCTTTTTATCTTCATATGATGTGGGTACTGTAATCAAATAGTACTAAGGGATCGTTTCCATTAATCGTTTTTTCTTCAGTCGCGATTTTTCTTCAATTTTCTCGATTGAAAAACGATCAATCGCGAATCAGTCGCGAGGATATCGAGAAAAAAAATGAGAAAAAACGATTGAACCTTTTCTGGAAAAAACCATTCTCTCGCGATATCGTTTTTGAATCGTTTACCCATGCGCGATCCGTTCTTGATCGCGAATCTTCAATCGCGAGAGAATCGTTTTTTTCAAGGCGCGAGAGAATCGTGAGGCGGAGTGATATTTGACACATAGGCCGTGTTGCCGTCGTACGCCGCTCTATCCGCGAACTGGGAACTACATGTAATGTTGATTGCGGATTTGTCGATGGAAAAACCTATATTGCTATACTATACTGTATAAATGCGTAAGATAGCCGAATAATATATATGATTCACGATCTATAGTCTCCTACAAGCCGAAGTAGGGCGTATGCTGGAAATATCTTTTCATATTCCTGTACCATGCTTCCTGTGACGTTCGCGCTCAGATTTACTCTGGCGAAGCGTAAATGACAAAATTATATGTTTATTCAATAATCGTGTGAGTCGACAATGTATTAATGATACAGGATGATAGTCACAATATCTTGTTTTGTAAATACCGGGTACAGGTCATAAGTGGATTTGAGTTCGTTGATTGCATTATCAGAATGATTACGGCACAGGCTTGATAGAGGTGTGAATGGGCGCATGGCGATAACCCAGAACAGCTTAGCCCTCCAGCCGAGAATTTCTAGGTTAATTAAGGTGAAAAATAGTGCAATTAAATATGTATATTTTGTTATAGTAAAACATACATTAGGAAAGGGTATCCATTCATGTTTTGGTACAGTTTTTAAACTATTGAGATGTGAATAAGTTCAAAAAATCACCATCAAGTTAATTTTATTTATTATAAGAATATTCGCGGCAGTGATTTCATATTTATATCAAATACATATCTTTTTGATTGAATCGCATATAACGGTTGGATTCGCATATGTACAATACTTTTTATTTTAATTTTATATTTTGATAAATGAACTATGAATGATTCCAAAGGGAAGCTCAAGCCAAAAACCAACTGAATATTATATAATTTCATCTCTTACTGGATTAACCAGTTGTGAAATTTTTTACAAATAGCCCGCGCTATATATTAATAATTAAGTGCTTGCGAAGACTCAAAAGCCCCGTATGACAATGTTATATTCAATACAGCGCCATCTATCTACACAAGAAAATGGTGATCGTAGGACAAAAAACCACGCGTACAGCGAAAATCTGATGAATCAACTCAAAATTTCAGCCCGCACAGATGCCAAAAAACGTTCACGAAAAATACTACACAAGAAATCTGGAATAATACCAGCTTTAAAACACAGAAATACCCAAAATAATAGACGAAATTGCAAGTGCAAATGACCCAATCTGACCATACCCGGGCCTGTATCCCGTACAAAATATATGTAAATATGAAGTTATAATTATATGCATAACCATTATTCCTATGTATATATATAGATATTTTTTTTCAATTTCTTTCAATATCCCCATCGTATCTATATAACCGCCAACTGTACAGAAACACGCTATAGTTTTACACTAGGCAAAGAATGGAAAAGGAAGAAGAAAAAATGATCGAACTTTATATAGTCTGACTGAAGTGTTAGAAACTCGAACGTGTATGCGGGTCAGTCAGGCTGAACCAATGGCGTACTACTTTCGGCTATAATCCTCAATCGTTTTTTTCAATCGTTTATATTTTCTCGATTAAAAAGCGATTGAATCGCGATATCGCTTTTTATTCGCGAGAATTTTCTCGATTGAAAAACGATTGCCAACAGAAAAAACCCCATTCGAACAGCGATCGCGAATGAATCGTTTATTTTGAAGAAAAAAACCCATTCCCTCGCGCCTTGGAAAATCGCGACTTCGAGAAAATTTGACGAAATAAACGATTCATTCGCGAACGATAATTGGAAACGGTGCCTAAAGCCGATACAGATTGAAACAGTCGTGCGACATTATTTATCTAAGCATGTCCACTTTAAATTAAGTATGATCTCACGGCTATTTGTTGAACATTTCGATGGCTTTTCAATTCTGTGTTATATCTATGTTGATCTTCCCGGGGGGGGGGGTGGTGTAAAAAGTTTTAGACATATGTGTAAAAACCTTTTTTTTCAACATATGTCGAAAACTTTTAGACATATGTGTAAAACTTTTAGACATATGTGTAAAAGTTTTAGACATATGTTGAAAAGTTTTACACATATGTTAAATAAATTAACTATTCCACATATGTTGAACACTTTTGTACATATGTCAAAAAGTCTTCAACATATGTATAAAACTTTTACACATATGTGGAATAAATTCGCACTTTTAGACATATGTTGAAATTTTTTAGACATATGTGCAAAAGTTTTCAACATATGTAGAATAACCGATTAAATACTGAAACGGCTTGCCATAGTCCCCAAGATCATCCAAGCCATATCTCTTTTTCATAAAGATGAATGGGTACCCTCATTTCAAAGTAACAAATTAGGTAGTGCATGTATCTCTAAGTTAATATGTCACATCGCCATTACAAATCTAGGTTAACTGGGCATGCGCACAAGGCGAGGTCACGAAAGGTCACTTGTACCAACTGCCGCCAGGTTGAAAGTACCTCATATCTCGGGAAAAGTACTTTTTCTGTGGAACTAAATTCTGTTCAGGGTAATTAAATATCTGGAGCCGTTCATTAGCCCATCCGGTGATAGTCCGTGAGATGTTTTAGTTATTTTACGTACAGCTGCATAAAATATCAACTGTTTTCCAACACTCGGCTTGTCTCTCCGATGTTAAGAACCTCGGATTTGCTACCAACAGGAAGTTCGCGAAAAGCTGCGCAGATGCAAAAAATTTGAAATGGTCTATTATAACATCAAAATCAAGAATGGTAAATGGTCCTCGTTTTCTGAAGCTCATTGGTGGCAATACTGACTGTTTCAGAAAACACTTATTCAGCTTTATCCCTATCATACAAATAAATCTGTAAACAAAAATGCTCATCAGTTGTATCCTCATTTATTTATTTAACTTATTATTTATTCAACTGAGGCGATTGCGAGTTGACTGTAAGACATAAAACCAGAAGCAAGTTAACCAGAAGTGTGTATCATTATATTAGAGTGGATGAGTGAGTGAATATGATCACAGGCCCGCAAAACATGAGTTTTGGGGGGTGTGGGCGGTGGTATTAGGATGAAGTGTCGAAATATGGGGCCCCTATATATAACCCCATGCTCCACACTCCCCAAAACTCTTGTTTTGCGGGCCTGTGATCATATTCACTCACTCATCCACTCTAATATAATGATACACACTTCTGGTTAATTTGCTTCAGGTTTTATGTCGTACAGTCAACTCGCAATCGCCTCAGTTGAATAAATAATAATATAACTGATGAGCATTTTTGTTTAAAGATTTATTTGTATGATAGGGATAAAGATAAATAAATGTTCCCTACGGGTGGCGTCCCTATATATAACCCCATGCTTTATATAAATCCACATTCATATAAAGCATGGGGTTATATATTGTTACGTAGTTGTAACTTTGAGATGTCCCCTTAGGCTGATCCGTAAATTGGGGTCGACCCCTTAATCAGATTATTGCGCAAGGCGGCTGGACAGTGGTGAAACGGTGGACGAAAGTTTAGTTTTCTGCCGGCAGCCAGATGTAAGAGTTGTGTTGGTAAATACGTCTCTTGCCAGAGACAAGTGACATTGTCTTGTGCTTCGTCTGTGAATGTCTATGTTCCTCTGTAACTGAGTGGTAATTCACTTTGGAGAGCTCCGGCTTTATGGAAGTTCTGTGTTACACTGTGCGTGGTATTCAGCAAAGCATGTACATGTACGGCGTACATGTGTTGTGATTGACATTGACAATGGTTCCTGACCTCTGTTCCTGCTGTTAAAACCGGTTCGCGTGACGCGTTTCGGGCGGAATGGAAATTCGGTGTGAGATGTTAACCACGATGCTGGGCCCCAACTGTGCACGATAAGTATGACTGTAATTATGAAATAATTAGTGGCGCCACAGTAGTTTAAATTCCTAATTTTCTAATCATGAAATAAGTGTGAATATGTTGATTGTTGTTGATGTAATTTGTCCTGTAAATGGCAGTGTTATGCGGGAAATTAAACACCGTAATATGTTAAAAGGCTGTGTTGGTTTCACCCTTTTTCCTGTTTACCAGACTGGCAGAATTCTTGGAATTAGAGATCAAAATTACGTAACAGGAAACTGGCGAGCTTGCCAGGATTCTTTCCGGAAAATTTCTAGCCTATTTTTGGATTATTTCGTGTGAAAGTTTATAGCCAGCATATTCATTGTGGATTTACGGGTGCAACCAAACATGGGTTTTGAGGTAGGAAAGTTCGCTAAGAATCCCACTCTAGAGGATATCACAGCTTGAGAAAATCTGAGCTTTTGGAGGTGGCTAAATATTTCAAAATTATTAGTGTGAAGCCAGGAATGAAAAAGTATGAAATAAAGAAATCAGTTTTGGAATTTTTAGTTCAAAATGAGATTTTGCCAGCTTCAGCTTTGAGTTCAGTGGAGTACAAGACTACTGGTGCGAGTGCATTGGAAATAAGGAAGTTAGAGTTGGATTATCAAAAGGAAATAAGGGAGTTTGAGGTACAAAAGGAGTTGGAATTTAAGATAAAAGAACTAGAAACACAGGTTAGAATGAAAGAGTTGGAAGTACAGCAAGCTCAGGGTGTTAGACCTCAAATCAGTGTTGCATTTGATGCAAGTAAGCATGTTCGTTTAGTACCTCCATTTCAGGAGAGTGAGGTTGATAAATATTTCATGCACTTTGAGAAAGTTGCTGGAAGTTTAAAGTGGCCTGAGGATGTTTGGACTCTATTGCTTCAGAGTGTGCTTAAGGGAAAAGCACAAGAAATATATTCAGCTTTGCCGGTAGCAGAAAGTGCAGTATATGCCACTGTGAAAAAACATATTTTACAGGCTTATGAATTGGTACCAGAAGCATATAGGCAAAAGTTTCGAAACTCATCAAAGCAGAAAGATCAAACTCATGTTGAGTTTGCTAGAGAAAAAGAGAATTTGTTTGATAGGTGGTGTACATCTAAGGAAGTAGGTGAAGATTTTGGAAAACTTAAGCAGTTAATTCTGTTAGAAGAGTTTAAGGGGTGTATTAATAGTGATGTAAAAACTCACTTGGATGAGCAGAAAGTAGAGAATTTAGGAAATGCAGCAATTATGGCTGATGATTATGCTCTGACACATAAGATTTCCTTTGGTAGAGGTGTGTTTACAAAAGAGAGTCAAGGAAAGCCTGCTCAAAGCCGAAATTTTGTGCATAGTGATGCAGTTAGTGACAAGTTTAAGGGTGTGCATGAGAAAAATGATTTAGTAAAACTAAGTCTGATTTTTCATCTGACTTCAGAAGGAAGTCTGGAAGTAGTAATGTTGTGTGCAGCTACTGTAAAAAGAGAGGACATCCTATGTCTCTTTGTTGGTCTCTTCAGAGAAAAGAAAAGAGTAAGTTTTCAAATAACGCCCTTGCCACTGTCAAATTGCCATCGCAGGTTGGTGATAAATTGTTGGGTAGTGAACCTATAAGAGCAAAGGCAGACAACATTATGGATGAGTACAAACCATTCATTTCAGAAGGTTTTGTGTCCTTAGGTGGTGAAGGTACCTTAAAACCTGTGAAAATATTAAGAGATACTGGTGCCTCACAGACCTTGTTGCTGGAAGGGGTTCTTCCATTGTCCGAGCAGTCCTCGGCAGGTGAAAGTGTGTTGATACAAGGGGTAGAGTTAGGATTTATTAGTGTACCACTGCATGTTGTGCATTTGGAGTCTGATTTTGTAGTGGGTCCTGTTACTGTTGGTGTTAGACCTACCCTGCCCATTGAAGGTATAACCTTACTTTTGGGAAATGACTTAGCTGGTAGTAGAGTGTTAGCTGATCCACGTATGATAACTGAGCCTTGTGTTAGTGGAGAAGGTAATTGTAAGTTGGAGGAGGAACTTCCTGAAATATTCCCTGTTTGTGCCGTAACACGGTCTATGGTTAGTAAGGCAACTGGGGAGAGTGATTCGAAAATTCAGGAAGATTCCAATTTACATGTGGATGTGGAAAACACCTTTTTGGCACATTTAGATGAGAATGAGCTGAACAAGAGCCATTCTCTTGGTGAGCCTGTTGCTCAAGTTGAAGTGTCATGTGATTCTGCTATTACCAGGAAAAGTCTAGTTGTTGAACAGGGGAGTGATTTAGAGCTCTCCTTGTTGTTTGAAAAGGCTCTTAGTGAGGAAGAGGCAGCTAAAGTGCCAGAGTGTTACTTTTTGAGGGGTGGAGTTTTGATGAGGAAATGGAGACCTAGAGATGCTCCTGCTGATGAAGTCTGGCAGGTTGTGTACCAGATAGTTGTGCCTAAGGTATATAGGCAAGAAATTTTGAGTTTGGCACACGAGACTCCTCTTGCTGGTCACTTAGGAGTGAATAAGACCTATAAGAAGATATTGCAGCATTTTTATTGGTCACGTTTAAGGCGTGATGTGGAGAAATATTGCAAAACCTGTCATACATGTCAGGTAGTTGGTAAGCCAAATCAAAAGATCTCTGTGGACCCTTTACAGCCTATACCAGCTTTTCATGAACCATTTAGTAGGGTTATTGTCGATTGTGTAGGCCCTTTGCCAAAAACGAGGTCGGGTAATCAATACCTGCTCACGATTATGTGTACTTCGACACGGTTCCCAGAGGCTATTCCGTTGAGGAGGATAACTGCCCCTATCATTGTTAAAGCACTAGTGAAGTTTTTACCTTTGTTGGTCTACCGAAGTCCATCCAGTCTGATCAAGGATCAAACGTCTTGTCTGGAATTTTTCAGCAAGTGATGTTCCAGTTAGGGATTAAGCAATATAACTCAAGTGCATACCACCCACAGTCTCAGGGGGCTCTAGAGAGGTTTCATCAAACATTAAAAAACATGATTAAGACTTATTGCTTTGACTGTGAAAAGGACTGGGATGAAGGTGTTCACATGTTGCTCTTTGCGGCGAGGGAGTCTGTGCAGGAGTCTTTGGGATTTAGTCCTTTCGAGTTGGTATTTGGCCACACTGTGCGTGGGCCATTGAAACTTTTGAAGGAAAAGTGGTTGTCTGAGGAAGTGGAAGTTAACCTCTTAGAGTATGTATCTACGTTTAGAGGAAGATTGGTTAAAGCTTGTGAGGTAGCTAGGAAGCATTTGAAAGTTACACAAGGCAAAATGAAGGCTTCTTATGATAAGGGGGCTAAACCCCGGTGCTTTAAGGCAGGCGATAAGATGTTGGTTCTGCTTCCCATTCCTGGACGTCCATTATCAGCTCGTTTTTTCCGGCCCTCACATTGTTCAAAGTAAGGTTGGGGAAGTTGATTACATTGTTGAAACTCCTGGTCGTCGGAAACAGAAACAGTTGTGTCATGTAAACATGATGAAAGAATATCACGAGAGAGTAGAGTTTGGAAAATCTGTATGTAGTTTGGCAACTGTGCAGAGTGAAACTCAGGAGGATAGTGTGAGTGTGGGAAGTTCTGATGGTTTGTTGGATGATAAACTTGAATGTACCCCAAAGTTGCAAAACTCTGATGTATTACTTCACTTAGACAAGAAATTAGATCATTTGTCACCAGTAGAGCAAGAGGAATTGTCTAGTCTAATTCATGAATATGCTCATTTGTTTCCGGATGTACCTAGTAGAACTGACTTAGTGTACCATGACGTAGAGGTGGGCGAAGCTGCTCCAATAAAACAACATGCGTATCGCATGAACCCTGTGAAGTTGAAACAGCTTCGCGAAGAAGTGAGTTACATGTTACAAAATGACATCATAGAACCTAGCCACAGTGAGTGGAGTTCTCCATGTTTGTTAGTTCCAAAGCCAGATTCAAGCTGGCGTTTCTGCACAGATTATCGCCGTGTCAATAGTGTTTCACGGTCTGATTCTTATCCTATACCTAGGATTGATGACTGTATCGACAAAATTGGTTCTGCAAAATATGTCACCAAATTTGACCTTTTAAAGGGTTATTGGCAGGTTCCACTCACTGATAGGGCTAAGGAGATCTCCGCATTTGTAACCCCAGATTCTCTGTATCAATACAAAGTCATGCCTTTTGGTATGAAAAACTCGCCCGCCACGTTCCAGCGCCTGGTAAATGGCGTAATAGCAGACCTAGAAGGTTGTGAAGCCTATATTGATGATATTGTTATTCATAGTGAAACATGGAAGCAGCACATGCTCAGAATACGTGCATTTCTGGGTAGGTTATCTAAGGTCAAATTAACTGTGAATCTTGCAAAATGTGAGTTCGGCAAGGCTCGTGTAGTGTTCTTAGGGCATGTAGTAGGTCAAGGACAGGGGAAGCCGGTCTTGGCTAAGGTAGAGGCTATTGTGAAATTTCCAATTCCCAGTAACAAGAAAGAACTGATGCGGTTTCTGGGAATGGCCGGCTGTTATAGAAAGTTTTGCCGGAACTTTTCAGCCATTGCCTCTCCTCTGACCGATTCGCTGGGAAAGAAAGTCTTGTATACCTGGACTAGCGAGTGCCAACAGGCATTCAAGAAGCTGAAGGCCATCTTGTTCAATGACCCCGTGCTCGCGGCTCCAGACTTTTTCCAACAGTTTAAACTCGCGGTGGACGCGAGTGATGTAGGTGCGGGTGCCGTCGTGCTACAAGAGGATGACCATGGAATAGACCATCCTGTGTGTTACTTTTCTAGAAAGTTTGATAAACATCAAAGGAATTATTCCACAGTGGAAAAGGAAACTCTTGCTTTGCTGCTTGCCCTACAACATTTCGATGTATATCTCAATACCACTCTGTACCCAATCGTGGTGTATACGGATCACAATCCTCTTGTTTTTCTCCAGAAAATGAAGAACAAGAATCAAAAGCTTCTGAGGTGGAGTTTGTCTCTACAGGAGTATAACCTTAACATTCGCCATGTTCGCGGCACGGACAATGTGATTGCGGATGCTTTGTCCAGGGCTAATTAGCCAACATGTGAAAATCAAATCTGTTAATAAACGAAAGTTCCCCAATAGCGAACTTTCTTTCTTCAAGAGGGGGTGTGTTACGTAGTTGTAACTTTGAGATGTCCCCCGTAGGCTGATCCGTAAATTGGGGTTGACCCCTTAATCAGATTATTGCGCAAGGCGGCTGGACAGTGGTGAAACGGTGGACGAAAGTTTAGTTTTCTGCCGGAAGCCAGATGTAACAGTTGTGTTTGTAAATACGTCTCTGGCCAGAGACAAGTGACAATGTCTTGTGCTTCGTCTGTGAATGTCTAAGTTCCTCTGTAACTGAGTGGTAATTCACTTTGGAGAGCTCCGGCTTTATGGAAGTTCTGTGTTACACTGTGCGTGGTATTCAGCAAAGCATGTACATGTACGGCGTACATGTGTTGTGATTGACATTGACAATGGTTACCTCTGTTCCTGCTGTTAAAACCGGTTCGCGTGACGCGTTTCGGGAGGAATGGAAATTCGGTGTGAGATGTTAACCACGATGCTGGGCCCCAACTGTGCACGATAAGTATGACTGTAATTATGAAATAATTAGTGGCGCCACAGTAGTTTAAATTCCTAATTTTCTAATCATGAAATAAGTGTGAATATGTTGATTGTTGTTGATGTAATTTGTCCTGTAAATGGCAGTGTTATGCGGGAAATTAAGCACCGTAATATGTCAAAAGGCTGTGTTGGTTTCACCCTTTTTCCTGTTTACCCGACTGGCAGAATTCTTGGAATTAGAGATCAAAATTCGTAACAGATGCCCCAACGTCTAAAACTTTATTTGGGATGATGTCAAAGACCGTATCAAGGAAATTGATAATATTGCTAGAATAAACAAGTCCACTAGAGACAACTACCCCCAATACAAATACCAGGGGTGTGCAGGCCCTCGGGCAGGAAGAGGGTACGGAAGTATGTACCCATACCGGGGTCGAAGTCAACAGTTGCCAGGGAATGCCGGCGACCAATCGGTTCCTGCAACTCAGTTGGCCAGGAAATAAAGGTAAAAACATTTGTTGCTGGTAATATTAGAACAAAATTATCAGAATGGAAAAAATTCACCTCTGACCCATGGGTACTTGAAAATGTCGAAGGTCATAAAATTGAGTTTCATTCCAACCCTTATCAACCAGTGGAGCCATTTCAGCTCAGTTTTGATGATTGTGAAGAATCTAAGATTGATGACGAAATAAGGGTTTTACTCAGTAAACAGGCTATTGAAAGGTGTGAAGAGGCACCAGATCAGTTTATATCTACTATTTTCCTCAGGCGTAAGAAAAACGGGAAGTACAGAACGATTCTTAATCTTAAGAGATTGAATGAGTTTGTCGAGTATCACCATTTCAAACAGGAAACTCTGGATTTAACATTACAATTGGTCAAGAAAGGGGATTTTTTCACTTCAATAGATTTACAGGATGCTTATCATAGCATTCCTATTGCCTCTGAGCATCGCAAGTATTTGCGTTTTCGATGGAGAAATCAAACCTATCAATATTCCTGTTTGCCTTTCGGGCTCTCATCGGCTCCTCGAGTCTACACTAAAACGTTAAAACCTTTGTATTGGTTTTTTCGCAGTAATGGTATGCGTTGTGGATATTTTATCGATGAATCACTGATCATGAACCAGGACAAGCAAAAATGTTCAGAACAGACCCAAGATATGCTGGATAAGTTTCAGTCTTTAGGGTTTCTTCATAGTCCTGAAAAGTCCGTCACAACCCCATGTCAAATAATACCATATTGGGGGTTTATTATAGATTCGTCAACTTTCACAATTTCTTTGTCATCAGAAAAGGTCAACAATGTGCTTGAATGCTCACAAAGTATTTTGAATTCCTCAGTTTTAACAATAAGGCAAGTTGCTAGTTTGATCGGTGTGTATACGTCTAGCATGCGAGCTGTGAAACTGGGTCGCTTGCATTATAGATGGTTGGAAAATGACAAAGTTATGGCCCTTGAAAATCAAGATTATGATGGCTTCATCACTTTATCAGAGCCTGCAGTTCAAGAAGTTATTTGGTGGATTAACAATGTTGCTAAGAACAATGGAAGAGTTATTCGCAATCCTCCCGTCGATTTTTGTATTAGCACAGATGCCTCAAAATCTGGTTGGGGGGCTTTTTGTTCTGGTAGAACAGCAGGCGGTAGATGGACACTGTCGGAATCACTGAGACACCTAAACCAGTTGGAGCTATTAGCGGTTTCATTTGCATTCAAATCTTTGTTTGTCTCCGATTTCATTGGGAAACATGTTCAGGTAGTATCTGATAGTATGACTACTGTTAGCTACATTAATCGTTCAGGTGGAACGAAAATGCATCTCAATGCTATAGCTTTGTCAATATATGAATTTATTGATAGTCATAACATGTATATCAGTGCAAGATTTATTTCTGGTGTGGAGAATGTAGAAGCAGACAGATTATCCAGGAAGTTCAATGATTCTACTGAATGGATGCTAAATAGTAACATTTTCAGTCGTATCACGGTTACATTTTTCAAGCCAGACATTGATCTGTTTGCCACAAGGCTTAATCATCACCTTGATCGTTATGGCTCTTGGGGGCCTGATCCATCATGTTGTCTGGTAGACTCATTTGCTCATTCATGGTCCAATTTTCAACCATACTGTTTTCCTCCTTTCAGACTCTTGTCAAGAGTCCTCGCCAAGATATCGGACGACTTGGTAGGCAAGGCCATATTGGTGGTACCACTCTGGCCAACACAGCTTTGGTTTCCGCAGCTAGCGGAGATGTTGACAGAATTACCAGTGAAGTTGCCTTACAGCCCAGGTCTACTGACTCTACCGGGTACAGGAAGTGTTCACCCAATGGGAAAGAGGCTGAAGTTAGTCGCCTGCGTAGTGTCTGGGCGTCGCTCAGAGCATCTGGAGTTTCGATCGAGGCTACAAGATTTATCGCTAAATCGTGGCGGGAGTCTACAAATCGACAATATCACTACGCATGGAGAGCGTGGTGCATTTGGTGTTGTAAACGGTCTGTTAATTCCCTTTTACCGTCTGTGCAGAACGTGTTAAACTACTTAGCAGACTTAGCTAATTCATCGGCGTATAGTGTGGTAAATACGCATCGTTCTATGCTCTCACAGACCTTGAACTGTTTAGGTTGTCATATCCCTCAAGATTTGGTTAAGAGATTGATGAAGGGAGTTTTTGAGGCTTCCCCTCCTAAGCCGAGATATAATACTACATGGAATGTTTCCGTTGTTTTGGCTTATCTGCGAACTTTAGTTCCCGTTCATTCTATTTCAATGAAGTTAGTGACTCTTAAATTAGTTGCGCTATTGGCGCTTGTTACGGCTCAGAGAGTCCAGACCCTTCATGCATTGAAAGTGTCTAATATGAGGGTATCTAACTGTAGACAGAAGATTTTGTGTGTGATAACTGATTTTCTTAAGACTACTCGTCGGAAATGTTGTAATAAATCTGTGGAATTGATAAAGTTCAATGATGAGAACGTTTGTGTTGTGAGAACTTTGACTGAATATCTGAAACGGACCAGGTCCAAGCGCAGGTCTGATCAACTGCTGATTTCTTTTAAGACTTTCAAGCCAGTTACTACTAGTACAATTTCACGATGGCTTTGTGAAGTATTAACTCTTTCTGGCATAGACACTGAGGTGTTTAAAGCTCATTCCTTTAGAGGAGCTTCAACTTCCGCTGCACGACGAAAGGGACTTTCGGTGCAGGATGTAATTAAGACAGCTGACTGGTCGTCAGCGAGAACTTTTCATGATTTTTATCATAAACCAGGTTTAGAAGGTAACCGAGATACGTTTGCTCAAACTGTTTTGTCTTGAATTACTTCTGTTATACATGTACTGGTTGTATGGTCATGTATTGTTGTGTGCAGAATTAAATGGGTTATTCTGCTTATAACGGGAGTCTGTTGTCCGTTCTTTAAAGATGCATTGTTACCCCAATAGGTCAAGGCCATACGAAAAAGAATCCCCCCTCTCATCCCAGCAGGATGAGAGGGATTCTTTGAGTATAGGCCGTGGGCCTTGAGGGGTCACACCCACCCATTGTGGTTTCTCATTATGCAGACGAAGTTGCTAATCTGTAGGTCTACACCCACCCTTATATACTGCCAACAGACTGGGCGTGTTGCGTTAAAAAGACGTGTGGTTTAGGGTTGTGGGGGCTTATATAGTCCCAGCTAGACCATAATAAGCTCTCGTTAGAGAATCACGCTGTCAGCTGATCGCATGACAGAATATGCATTGTGACTCCTCAAGGCCTATACTCAAAGAATCCCTCTCATCCTCCTCATCAGAGATGCTGGCATGGGATGAGAGGGGGGATTTTATGAGTTACAAATAGTGTTTTTAATCCACCTATTTGATATTGTTATGTAAGCTTGATGTGTATCTGCCTTCATGGGCTAAATGGGGTGGCTGGAATGGGGTAGCTTAATTGCTGAATGCCATATAAAAACACCCTGTGCTAGGAACTGGCTCGGAGTGCACCACAGAGCGTTTAGGCTTTCTGGCGGCTGGGCCCCGGCCTATTGACAAATGCCTCGCTGCGCTCGGCGGTTAACGACCACATACACATGATTGGATATCATTGTACAGGTGTTCCCATAGGATTGGAGAACCCTGCAAAAGTGTATCCAATTTGTCTCAACTCTGGAGAATTTTAAGCCAGTTTTTAAACACCATTTCTGAATTCTATTCAGACAAAGTTGTAATGTTCTCTCAATATTGTGTATACTTTTTCCACTGCACGAAATATTGAAATCGTCTACAAAGAGTGAACCATCAATTGATTTATTCAAAACTTCCGCCAAACGGTTGATCTTGATACTAAACAAAGTAGTAGACAAAATATTGCCCTGTGGGACACCCTGATCTTCATCGAAGGGGTTCGATCCGTGTCATTTCAGACAAGCTGTATATCTGCGGGGTCACTAAGGTTGAATTTAAAGATCAGGATTTGAATGTTAACACCCCACTGCAGCAAGTGTTGGACAAAGTCTGTGAAAGGTGGTGTAACTTGCCTTTTACCAGCAGGAGTTCTGTATTATTCTGCAGGCTACACACCAGTATGTTCTCACTGTGGATCAAAACGTAAACTTATTCAAAACTTGAATGTCTATCCTATATATAGTGGGTATTCAAGGGGGAAAAAGAAGCCTATACGAAAACGTAAACTGAACGAAAAACTTGCGCTGAATTATGCATTGCTCATATGATCACAGATTTTTGTTTCCTGAGTCAGTCGCATTTTAATCGACATGTATGGGTGTGGTAAATTTCTTCGATACATCTGTTAAAATTTGGTATGTACATGATATTGTGCTGGTAATCAAATTATGTCGAGCAAAAGTATCAAATGAGATGTTCAAGTAAACCGATTTAAATGTCTTGCATGTACGTACACCTGGCAATGTGATATAATAATCCATACTGTAGAATATTTTACCAACAATAATTACAACACATATAAGGGAAGTGGGAAGAGGTGCCGATATACTAACTGCGTCACATAACTTCAAGGCCTACGTGCATACTCCGTATTATTCTGTAGTAACTCCGCAGTCCTGGAGAGTGATATTGGAACTCTTTGGTGTTAATTACTCGGTAATAAAGCACTTCCGGTTTGCCGTCTGTTAAATGGCCACGAGTTTGTTATTTCCCTGATAAGATAATGTTCAATCTTGATACATCACATAAATTGGCGACGAGGCTGAACGATACGATACGACGAGATGGCTACCTTGGGATATATTGAAGAGTTTGATGTCGAGAATGGCGATCTTCACTCGTACTGTGAGCCGATTGAACAATAATTCGTTGCTAACGAAATTCCCCCTGAAAAACGCGTGGCGATCTTCATTTCTGTGATGGGAGAACGAACCCACTCGTTGCTGTAAGATCTCGTAGCCCCAGCAAAGTCTGCAAGTTAGTTTTTCGACGCTCTAGTAACTGTACTACAGGGACATTTTGCCTCAAAGAAACTTGTCATAGCTGAGAGATTTCGTTTCAATTCTCGGAAACAAAAGGAAGGTGAATCTGTTGCTAAATTCATGGCATCGGCTAAAAAATTTGCCTCAACGTGCGAATTTGGTCCAAATTTGAATGAATGCCTTCGTGATCGGCTAAGTTGTGGACTGAGAAATCAGAACATTCAGAGAAAATTACTGTCAGAAAATTACGCTTTTCAAAGAGCATTTCAGATTGCCTCATCCATGGAGCAGACTGAAAAGGAAGTCAATGAAGTGACGGGTGTCGGGCACCCTAATTACAGACCGATACAGACCAATACGTATAAAAGACAGACCGATACTAAAAACATACAGACCGATATCTATATATCACAGATTAAGACTTCTATAATACAGTATTAGTACTTTGTAGGATTTTCTCATAAAAAAACCCAGTTGTTTACAGAGCAAAACAGTATCGCAATCAGCTGCCCGCTGCGCACTACGAAGCGCGCCGCACGGTCGCATCTCACGGTCGATTCGCCCGCCAGACTCGCCCAGCGCACCGAACCGACTCGCCCGGCAGTATTATTAAACTGAAATAACAGTTGTATTGTGATAGACGGTAAAAGTAGAAAAGGTATACGGTAACACTTGCTAAACTATAGCTTTCCATCTCGCAAAAATTGGAAGTAGAAAGATAAGCTCGACACCGCTCCCGTCCTATTTGGACCCCTATCCCGCTTCCCCGAGAGCAAAACTTGTCAGAATTGAACCAAATGTTAAACCAGAATAATTCTAATAAGTAAATCGCTGTTCTATTCCCATACATGCATCATGAAATAATCTGGAAAGGTGGAATACGGGAGCAATGTCTAGAATTCCATCTGTATAGGCAATGGAAATCTGGATTACGGGAGCGATGAAGAGCTTTCCCCCTTTCGAGATGGAGAGCTGAATTGCCAAGTTTTTACATTTTTTTTTGTTTACTAGGTTTTTACTGAATTGTACATTTTTACTGTCGGGGTAACGAGATTTTGTGAGTTGAGACGCTGAACTTTGCGATTGAGATTAGAGGATCCAAAGTTGGTTAGTTGTGTCCCTCTTTTTATTTTTTTATTTTTTATTTTTATTTTTATTGTGCTTCATCATATATACAAATTGTGCTTTATCCTATATACATATTTAATCTGCATCTTTCACCCACATGTAATAGCCATGATGTATATCCTATACACACCTGCGTTCCCTCTTGTGATTATGTAATTAATAGCGATTTACTGGTATTGTTTGAAAATCCTGGATTTCTCCTGTTGTATTACTGTGTTTGATAAATTTCGGAAAAATTTGAAAAAGGGCCCATTTCTTTTTAAACTGTTCACCTGTCCCAGCGATTGCTGCCGCATATTTTTCAATGCAGTAGTTTTGGTAGAAGTTGTTCTGCAGGGCCTTCCAACTCAATTTTGACGTACCGGTTCTGAATTTTGAAGAGTATATGTATTTTTTGTTACTAACAGCAGTGTATTAATGCTACAGGATTTTCCTGTCTGCTCCTATCTCACCCCTCATTCCGATTTCTGTTTTCAGCCATACTTCAAGACGGTCCCACAGTATTTTCACACATCTACAGTGAATAAATAAATGTTCTAAAGTTTCTATTTCCTGATTACAGTGGGCACATAGGTTAGTGTTAGACAAACCAATTTGGTACAAGAATGACTTTGTTGGTAAAATTTTGAACTGGATGTCTTTAAGACTGGTATTTTTTGTACAATGGTGTAATGTTTTAAATACCTTTTCCCACTGTATATTTTCTGATATATTCAACGCCTGCTTCCATTTTTCAAACGATATAATTGGTACATTCGATTGATAATTCAACAGGTTATAGTAGCGTCGACATCCCTTTTTCTGCCCTGCCAAATATCGGCAGTAAACTGTTATTACCGGTATTGTCTGTAATTGGGGATTAAATTCCAGGTTTACTCTATTTATCCATTATCTAGGAATATTTTGTTTCAATTGATTATAATCCAGGAACGCTCCTTTTATATCAAATTTATTTTTTAAATCCTCAAATGTCAATATTTTGCCATTTGAGTCAATAATGCCACGTACATATTTAATATTATGCTTATACCAATGAGCTACACAGAAAGAACTATTTCTAAAATGACCATTATACCAATGAGGTTCGTTGTAAATGTCCTCAATAGAACGAAGCTCAAGTTTGTTACATAGTGCATACCATGCTTTAAAGACGTCTTTCCAAAAAGGGTTGCTGGTTTCAGCTATCAGCATCTTAATATATTCCGGACCCGTAAAATAAATCTTTGGGTCAACCACAAATTTTTGCCATTTTTGTTCGTGAAATGTTAATCTTCTTATCCAGGAGATTTTTAGAGAGGATATGAGATTGTTAATATTCACCATTCTCAATCCGCCATGTTTGTAGTCTTGGGTTATGACAACGCGTTTTATACGGTCAACCCCGCCTTTCCATATAAATTTGAATAACATCGTATTTACATCCTTGACGAAAGTGTTGGGTGGGTTCGGCAGGGAGAGAAAGAGATGTATCAGCTTTGACAATGCCAGATATTTAATTATCGTAATTTTACCCAACAAAGTTAAATTTCTCAGTTTCCATTTGCTCAGCTCTTTTTTAAGTTCTTCGAGTTTTGCGATTATTTAACAGTTAAGACAACTGTCGATGAGTTTATTGTGAGAGTCATAACATTAGTCGCCAGAAATGGTTGAGTAAACATCTTTATTCTTGTCCGATAAATGTCATGAAGGGTCCAGTTTTCAATGTTGAGCTTCTGTACGAGACCTTCGGTTTCCTATTATCTCATTTATTTATGCAACGTTTCCTTGCGTTATACAATCCTTAACCGTAAGCGTTGGTAATGGTTACAAGTGGAACGTGAACTTGATCGTTTGAAACAAGAGAAAATTATAGAACCTGTCAGTCACAGTGAATGGGCTACACCAATAGTCTGTGTTCCAGAGAAGGACGGAACAGTACGTGTATGTGGTGACTACAAAGTCACGTCAAATTCAGATCTGAAAGTGGAACAGTATCCCATACCGACACCGGAAAATGTCTTCAGTACACTGGCGGGTGGACAAAAGTTCACCAAGATTGATCTCACAAGTGCATATCAGCAGTTACTTCTGGGCGAAAAATCACGTGATTACGTCAGATAAATACCCCCAGAGGTCTATTTTCCTATACTCGTTCACCATTTGGAGTGGCATCGTCACCAGCCATATTCCAGAAATCAATGAAACAAGTCCTGCAGGAGTTGGATTATGTCGCGTGTATCCAGGACGACATTATGGAAATGGGCCGTGATGATGCTGAACACCTGAGGAAGATGGAAAAGGTTCTTCAAAGGCTGGATAATCACAAGATTCGCGTGAAATTGGGAAAGTGTTAATTCATGCAGGATTGTTTAGTGTACATGGGTCACGTGATCTCCGTGGATGGTTTGTCTCCAACAGAAGACCAGCGCGTGCCGCTATCGTAGCCGCACCAGAGCCAACCAACGTTACCGAGCTTACATTCCTAGCTTGGAATGCTGAATTATCATGGCAAATTTGTGACTCTCATTCATCCACTGAACCAACTGTTGCGCAAGGATGAAGAGTGGATGTGGACACAACAGTGTCAGCAGTCATTTGATGAAGCCGAAAAGGCATTGATTTCTACTCTATTTCTCGTGCATTATGATGCCAACTTACCGTAAGTCCTGAGCTGTAATGCCTCTCTGTATGGGCTGGGAGCTGTGTTTGCTCACGAGTATACCAACGGCACTGAACGTCCCATTGCCTATGCATCAAGAACTTTAAATAAGGCAGAAGTCAACTTCACGCAAATAGAGGCGGCGCACGGAATTATTTACGGGGTCACCAAGTTCAAGATGTATCTGTATGGAAGATTGTTTATGCTGTACACGGGTCATCAGCCATTGGCCAAATGCACGAAAGCTCTAGATTTGTTTAAAGTAGTTGCCAGCTATCAGAGGGGGGGGAAGGGAGATCAGCAAACTCTCCTTCATTTATATCGATCACGTGTTCGTTCCAAACTCGATTATGGTTCTATTGTTTACAATGGTGCAAGCAAGTCAAATTTGGCAAAGCTAGATCCTATTCTCCATCAAGGACTAAGACTTTGCCTCGGTGCGTTCAGAACATCAACTAAAGAAAGCTTGTATGTCGAAGTGGATGAATTTCCTTTAGAACTTCGGAGAATTAAATTATCGCTGCAATATATCACAGAACTGTGTTCGAACCACTCAAATCCTGCATATAACTGTGTTTTCAACCCTCAGTACGCAGATTTCTATTTAAAGAAACCCTCGAGTATTCCACCTCTTGGAATCCGTATGAAACCACACCTTGTAGCAGCCGGTATTAAAGTTAGTCAAATTTTACCTAACGAGCTCTTGCCAACTCCACCATGGCAGTTAGCCACGCCAGAAGTAGATATTTCACTGACTAAATATACACAAGAATTTGGTCTACTGAGAGAGAAATACAGATCACATCAGGCTATTTATACAGATGGTTCTGAAGATGGTGAGAGATTAGCATGTGCTACTATCTTTAGTTCCAAAACTAAATCGTATCGTCTGCCAGGTAAAAGTTCCATATTTACTGCAGAAGCAAGAGTTCTATTACCAGCTTTAGAAGGTATTGGGTCCACCAGAAGGGGGAAAAATGTCATTCTCAGATTCACTATCATGCCTTAAAGCAATTAAAAGTGGAAATTCAACTCATCCCACCATCTTGAGAATTCTACAATTATATGACACCAGATTTGATCAACAGATAGATATTGTGTTTTGTTGGGTGCCTAGTCACGTTGACATCAAAGGCAATACTGAATCTGATAGGCTAAGGCAGCTCTAAATGAAGAAGTTGATCCTGTTGGAATCCCATACAGCGATTTCAGACCATCTATCTGTGCTTATTTTAGAAAGCTGTTTCAATCTTTATGGGATACTGTAGATAATAACAAACTTCACGAGTGAAAAAAACCGGTTGGTTATACTCATCTGAACGGTATCCAGTCAATTCACCCACAAACCGATTCACCCACAACCAATTCACCCACAACTTCAGGTCGATTCACCCACAAAAAAAGTCAACTCACCCACAACCAGGTCAATTCACCCACAGTCTCAGTGATGCTATAGTCAACATATATAAGAGAGAGAGAATTAAGGTTTAACGTCGCATTCAGCAATATTTCAGCTATATAGCGACGATCAAGCAAAATTCTAAGTAATCAATTCAAAAACTCGGTAAACTAATGCGTTAAAACAGGCACAAACATTAAAATTTGTACAACAAACCAATCTCTCTCAAATAACCTAAAACACAATCCTCTTGTGAGTATAACCAACGGTTTTTTTGAACTCGTGAAGTTTGTTATTATCCATAGTATCCCATAAAGATTGAAACAGCTTTCTTACATATGCGCAGATAGATGGTCTGAAATCGCTGTATGGTATTCCAACAGGGCCAATTTCTTCATCTAGAGCTGCTTTAGCCAATCTATCAGCTTCAGTGTTGCCTTTGATGTCAACGTGACTAGGCACCCAACAAAACACAATATCTATCTGTTGATCAAATCTGGTGTCATATAATTGTAGAATTTCCAAGATGGTGGGATGAGTGGAATTTCCATTTTTAATTGCTTTAAGACATGACAGTGAATCTGAGAATATGACATATTTTTTCCTTCTAGTGGATCCAATACCTTCTAAAGCTGATAATAGAGCTTTTGCTTCTGCAGTAAATATGGAACTTTTACCTGGCAGTCGATGCGTTTTAGTTTTGGAACTAAAGATAGTAGCACATGCTACTCTCTCACCATCTTTAGAACCATCTGTATAAATAGCCTGATGTGAACTGTATTTCTCTCTCAGTAGACCGAATTCTTGTGTATACACGAGCTGGCTCGTGTCTGCCTTTTTATATTTAGTCGGTGAAATATCTACTTCTGGCGTGGCTAACTGCCATGGTGGAGATGGCAAGAGCTCGTTAGGTAAAATCTGACTAACTTTAGGCACCGTTTCCAATTATCGTTCGCGAATGAATCGTTTATTTCGTCAAATTTTCTCGAAGTCGCGATTTTCCAAGGCGCGAGGGAATGGTTTTTCTTCTTCAAAATAAACGATTCATTCGCGATCGCTGCTCGAATGGGTTTTTTTTCTGCTGGCAATTGTTTTTCAATCGAGAAAATTTTCTCGAATAAAAAGCGATATCGCGATTGAATGGTTTTTTAATCGAGAAAATATAAGCGATTGAAAAAAAAACGATTGAGGATTATAGCCGAAAGTAGTACGGCAAGGTTCAGCCTGACTGACCCGCATACACGTTCGAGTTTATATATCATAAACACTTCAGTCAAACTATAAGTTCTATCATTTTTTCTTCTTTTTCCATTCTTCTTTGCCTTGTGTTAAACTATAGCGTGTTTCAGTTCAGTTGACGGTTATATAGATACGATGGGGACATTGAAAGAAATTGAAAAAAATATATACATATATACATAGGAATAATGGTGAACGATATAATATAATTATAACTTCATATTTCCATATATTGTTTACGGGACACAGGCCCGGATATAGTCAGACTGAGTCATTTGTACTGCAATTTCGTCTATTATTTTGAGTATTTCTATGTTTTAAAGCTGGTATTGTTTCAGATTTCTTGTGTAGTATTTTTCGTGAACGTTTTTGGCATCTGTGCGTGCTGAAATTTTGAGTTCATAATGTTTGTACCTGTTTTAACGCATTAGTAATACCGAGTTTTTGAATTGAATACTTAGAATTTTGTTTGATCGTCGCTATATAGCTGAAATATTGCTGAATGCGACGTTAAACCTTAATTCTCTCTCTCTCTCTCTCTCTCTTGAGTTGATTCGTCAGATTTTCGCTGTTCGTGTGTTTTTTTTGCCCAAAGATCACCATTTTCCTTGTGTACATACACTAGGGAAAAAAAGATCCAAAAAAGAGTTAAAAAAAAATAGACTTCAGCCAAAAATGAGCCAAAGTCGTAAATTGCTGTTGCATAAAGAGCCATTATAAAGGGTGGAACGCGAGAGGCTCGTTTGTCCGCTAACGGTTAATGCACGGCTTATGCACAACTCCAGCAAAAAATACAATTGGATCATTTTAATACCAGGTGTGTATCTTGGTTTGGAGATCTAAGTGGATCACTATCGAATAATTACTGGCTCTAAGCTTTGTGACCATGATCCAAAGTTGATCCACAAAGAGGCAGGATGCCTCATCAAACCGAGAATGAAAACAAGACAAATCTGGATCAGTGAGCCATCACTTACCCACCAGTCATGTGATACTGGTGTATGTTTGCCTCATATTTGGCTCAGCAGCCAAAAGCTGCCATAAATTTTCTTGAATGATGATCCATAATTAAGTCCCTGGAAAGTCATCACTAATCCAACTGGGTCACAATTTTGGATCACACCAACCCAAAAACACAGGCCTTTTGATCCAGATATCATCCATTGTTTAGCCATACAACAAATACCACTGATCCAGATGTGTCTCCAGTCTGCATCAAAACTGTGCCCACAAAGCAACAGCACATTCCTGCATACCTCATGCAACTGCAGAAATAAATGACAATAAATACATGTATATGATCTTATGCTCATTTTATTGTAATTTGAAACAAATACTGAATTAAATTATAATAATCATATAATAATAACATTAAACAAGAGTTCAATTGAACCTAAAATATGCCCGTAAAAAAACACAACATTTTTATCTCCTGAATCAGTCATAATACTGTGCATGTATACGCCAGCATTGTTGTATAAAGTGGTGTATAGGCAGGTTTGGAAATCAGTTCGGGGTGAGGGGGAGGTACATATGGTCCTGAAGCGGTATTCGTTGGAGCAGATAGAACTCCAGGTACTCTTACTCTGCGAGAGTGCATATTCCCCCATCCCCGATTATGGGCTTATGTATGTATCAGTGATAACATTTGTGTTAGTATAAGCTGCAAAAGTAAGCTCATCAGCCTGATGAATGGGGTCGAAATACCAGTGATGCCAAATACCAGTATTTCAGGCTAAAATCAAGGGGAGTAACTGAAGAAAGCATCGAATCAGCTCAACAAATCTACACATGGTACCGATCATATGTACCACATTTCAAAAGAATCCATCGAAAAGTCTGAGACGAGTTGCGCTCAAGAGAACAGTAGGTGGCAAATAAAAGATTTGACACCAAAATCAAGGGGAGTAACTCAAGAAACCGTCGAATCAACTTGAAAAAAGTTTGTGCACATGTGCACTTGGCACTAATCATGTGCACCTAATTTCAAAAGAATGCAATGAAACCCCTAGGATGAGTTTCGTTCACGAGGACTGTAGGTGTCAAATAAAAGGATTCCAGACTGAAATCAAGGGAAGTAACTCAAGATAACGTTGAATCGGGCCTAAAAAAGTTCATGCACATCTGCACATGGCACCGATCGTGTGTACCAAGTTTCAGAGAAATCCATTGAAAACTCTGGGACGAATTGCATTGACGAAAACAGTAGGTTCCAAATACAAGGATTTCAGACCAAAATCAAGGGGAGTAACTCAAGAAAACGTCAAATCGGGCCGAATCTACACATGGTACATGCACCAAATATCAAAAGAAACCATTCAAAACTCCAGGACGAGTTGCGTTGACGAGAAAAAGTTTGTGGACGGATAGACGCAATACCATAATACGTTCCTTCAAAATTGATGGGCGTAAAAAAAGAAATCCATTACCATGTAATATATTAACTATTCAATTAACTTTTGATTCCGAAATAACATTCATTTAATACAAATAACATTTTCAACATGAAACAAATTTGTGAAATTTTTAGGATGCACTAAGAGCTGTTCCATTCAAAAAGGTATGGGAGGGAAGGAAGGCACTCAATATATTATGCTATGGGTCATGGGGGGGGGGAGAAATTCCCTTTAATCCATGTTACAACATTGGGAGGGCCAATAAAATTTCTATGGGTGGTGGGGTATAATTCAAAGCTGGCTTCCACCCCTCCAATACCTTTTTAAATGGAAAAGCCCTAATAAACAAATACATTAATAACTGTAATGAAAGTGATCGTAAACCCTCAAGTAAAGTTTCCATCAGATGAAAGACCATTGGAAACAGAGTCTGAAAATATTTATTGTAATTTTTTACGATTTTATTACACAGAGTAAACTGCAAATAAATCATGGTATTCTATGGTGGTCTGTTGCAATCATGATATCTAGGTCCAGTGACGTCATACTACCTTAATACATATATTTTGAACTTTGTGTGCACTTTCCAATGCTTGATTCAAGCTTAAGGTGTTATAGACTCACTGTTCCAATGTGCATGTTTCACCAATATCGGGGAAATTAAATGCAAGATTCGAATTGACCTGACACTTATGAGTTACCATCTCCAAGATTTTGGTGAAACATGCACATTAGAACAGTGAGTCTGAAACTCAAAGAATACACACCTTAAGCTTGAATCAAGCATTGGAAAGTGCATATAAAGTTTGAAATATATGTATTAAGGCATGATGATTGCAACAGACCACCATAGAATACCATTATTTATTTGCAGTTTACTCTGTGTAATAAAATCGTAAAAAATTACAATAAATATTTTTCGGACACTGTTTCCAATGGTCTTTCATTTTATAGATATTTTACTTGAGGGTTTACGATCACTTTAATATCGATGACAGAATATTGAATTATTACATTTTGATTTTAAAATAGCATTCATATGAAATAAATTACAAATTCCAGTATTAAATCAATCCTGTGATTATAAGGTCATGATGTAATAAACAGAAATCTAGTCCATAATTAGATTGATTTAAAAATAACATTTGAAATGCATGCAATGTTATCATACATGTATCTTAATGAGTTTAACAAAGGAATACCCCTGCCCGCAATGTGACAAAAAAAATTACTGCTAAAAGCACTTTAGAGCAGTGCTTTTAATCGTAAAATTATTATTTGTTTACAATGTATATATTTTTATGTATTTATATTTCCCACATCACCATGATCAATGATATCATTATTGGCATTTTCATATCAAACACTAGTCATCATGAAGTATGCAAGTAAATCAATGAAAGATACTGTATTCAACTTCATAGGGAGATGAATCATTAAGGGAGACAACTCATCTGCCCAATGTTTTCCTCCTTAAAAAGAGTGTCGTCAGATGAAAATTTTAATTCTTTTAAAAATGAAGTTATCTGAAAGATTTTTATGTATATTGGATATATGATCAAAGCATTTGAAAAAAACATTTTCACAGACATATCGGTTGCCATGGTAATGGCAGCCATCTTGGAATTTGGTGCTTAACTTAAGAACACTGATCGAACTTGCAGGATATTTCTGTTCTCTGTCCCTTTGTACAAATAAGAAGTTTCAAGCAAAAAATCCCATTGAAATTTGAGCTGTTTCACCGACTTATAAATACGGCACTACCCAGGCATATGCAGAGGCATATGTGTATGCAGGATAACTCAGTTAAAAAGCTTAAATTTTGTTTCCAATGGTTAGTTTTGCACAAATGAACACACCAGAGATACCCGGCAAGTTTGATTAAGTTTGCTTTTTTACTTTAGCGTATGATGCATTCCTAATTAAGTGCCAAAATTCAAGATGGCTGCCATCCGATATGTATATCTTTGTGCAAAAGATGTTTTTTTCAAATAATTTTGGTCACATATCTTATATGAAAATCTGAGACATCTTCATTTTTGGAAGTATAAAAATATTGTACTTAATCAGCCAAGCAGTTTCAGAGAATAAGATGTTTATGGACGACGGACAATCAGGCCATGACATCAGGCCATCGGGCCTTTGGCCCAGATGAGCTAAAAATCCATAACTATTTCATCGTTCATACGAGATCACATTTCCAATATGAAATCAGTCTTGCGATATTCCAAGGTCCAGATGTAATAAATAGAAATACATTGACAAGATCACCAAGTCTAGAATTAGATTTTGATTTAAAAATGATATCTAGATGACGAAAAATTACATTTCCAACACCAATAATCCTATCAATATTATTGACATTTTCATATCAAACACTAGTCATCATGAAGTATGCTAGTAAACCCATGAAAGATAGATTCAGGACTGAATCATTAAGGGAGACAACTTGTCTGTCCATTGTTTTCCTCCATTTTTATCCAAATGGTTGGTTTTGAGTGGTATTTTGTTCTAAATTATGCCACATAATTACCTAAAAAATCCACAATTTCATCATTCATAAGAGATAAATTACATTTCCAATATGAAATTAATCTTGCGATATTCCAAGGTCATGATGTAATAAACAGAAATACACTGACAAGATCAGAGTCTAGAATTAGATTTTGATTAAAAATAACATTTGAAATGCATGCAATGTTATCATACATGTATCTTAAGGAGTTTAACAAAGGAATACCCCTGCCCGCACATTACAACAGTTCGTATTCACAGGAAGTTTCTTCACAGCTGAATATGTGAACAACTGACGACTTCGGAGATATTACATGTTTATGATTGTAATCCGAGATATTACATGTTTCTGATTGTACTTCTTCTGAAACTCGGTAAAATGTGTAATAATTCAATCCCAGGAAGTGAAGTCATTTCGTGTTGTATCTGAAGCAGTTCTGCTTATTTTCAGCTGTTTTGCTACCAATTTGTCACTACTTACTGTTCTTGAAATTGACACCACAAAATATGGTGTACTGTATCCTGATCTTCGGCAACTTCGAGCTGAACATTGCTCTTCCTGTGATCAAATTATTAGAGACTTTACCACACAACATTGCAGTTAACACTAGCTCCCTAGATTAAATCATTAAATTCTTCAGTTTTGGTCATTAACGATACCGGCATCTGTCATGAAACTTTTGTACTTGGAGAACTTTGGTTCCTTCCCATAGTTGAGTAGCTGATATTCTAAGAAGCGATATGCGTTGTCCACACCTTTGGCATAACTGAAATTCAGCACGAAATGTGCAGCCAGAAGGCTGAAGACCACATACTTGAAATTTAGATCGGCATCATTAAACTGTAGGAATGGTTTGCTGTCTACCATTATCCATGCTTGTGTCACATCTTGGTCTTGGATGTTGACCATGATGAAGGGCTGGTCCTTGGTGACTTTCTCAGGTCCAGAATTGGTCTGTGGAAAGAAAGAAGCAATTTACAAAAATATATCACAACTAAAGTGAGTTAGATTTTAACATCGCTAGTTAAAATGACCAATTCCATAAAATGTCGCATGTCCACAAAAATGAAGACAACATGCCAACAAAGGTAGATGCAGAAAGTACTGTGTTAGAGCTGTTCCAGTAAAATGTCTGTAGGAGGGGTGAAAGTGACTGAGTGAGGGAATTAGACTGTAACGTCGTTTTCAGCAATATTTCAGCCAGATCACAACGTCGCCTCCTAAGACAAGCTGAGGGATGCTGGGGTTCTATTCTGGTAGACGGGAAAAGCATAAGCTCGTGAAGAGTTTAAAGGATCAGGAGAGAGATAAAAAGTGATAAAAGGGAGA
Source organism: Hanleya hanleyi (assembly GCA_036873755.1). Classification (NCBI taxonomy): domain Eukaryota; kingdom Metazoa; phylum Mollusca; class Polyplacophora; order Lepidopleurida; family Hanleyidae; genus Hanleya; species Hanleya hanleyi. The sequence goes on from JAVTVY010021994.1 coordinate 46,093, forward strand.
TAAGCACATGAAAGGGAAAGACAGAATGACAGGAAAGGTGCCCCGGAAACCCCACGGGGCAAGGGGTGAAAGGCATCTGTAGAAAGTGTGACAGCGAGTTTTCCCAAGATCAAAGTGGTGGTAAACTGGAAGAGCCATTATGGTCCCCATAAATCTCAAAATTTGTTCATTTACATTGAGTTGTACATTTCAGAAGTGGTCTTCAGTCACCTTATCATTCCATAATTCATGTACATGTGAAATTTCTGTGTATGTGTAAGAAAAAATGTGCTTCCACAGTAAATCTGTATAAACTGAATGTGACTGGATCCAAAATTTTGTGTTAGTTTTGATAGGGTTCTAGTTAATGGAGGTTCAAGATATTTACCACTGTCAGTCGAGACCAGATTACATGTCAGTATTGAGAGATTTGTCAATTTAGACAGGTTTCACTGTATTCCACGACATTGTGTGATTTACCGTTAATATTTCTATCATTTGTGTCCTGCCATTCTTCTTATTTTCCAAGTATGAGGACAAAGCACACAGAGCATTCAGGCTCTCATCTGAAATTAGAGGTGGTATAATCAAATTATCATCGTTCTCATGTATTGGTTACAAAATTGAAGCTCATCCCAGCAAGTCCTATTGTCTGAATAATAATGACTGGAACTTGAAGCCGCGACAGTGATAATTAACTTTACTGAATTCACATGCTAGATCCCCCTTTCTGATGATGCTCCACATAATTCTGGTAACAAAAAAATTAGTCCCAATTCCAGTTTGAATTTAGGTCTGCTTCAAGCAGTTATGGTTGTTATTATTATAACAAATAAGGAATAATTCTATCTTCTGACTGTAAACTTCAGGTCTTGCACTATAGACAGGACTGATCGGCCCAAAACTCGTGATCAACGCCAAAAGTTATTCTCAAGGGCCTTTTTCTCAGCCTGATTGCAAGTAAATAAACTCTCTTTGAGCTGGAACCAGGCCTGTAAATAGCCTGGTAATATTTTCAGAATACAAAGTCGAAACTGTTACTCTATTAAACACAAAGAAATCACCTTTATACATCTGTTTCTTGTTTTTCGCACAATACAGGTTGATATATTGCACAAGTTCACTCCATCTTTGGCACAGTTTGTCTGCAAAGCCTGAAACATCTTGTCCAATGATTCTTCCCATATCGTTTATAAGCTGGAAAACAAGCCAAATGTTTCATCAATTGATTGACATCTAAAGAAGTAGATTTCATTAATATCTGAAAATATAGAAAAAGATTGCCGATGAAATTTTGTCCTTTAAAATGTACATTACATTTCCCGTAGCCCACATGCAGACTATATGAACATACTAAGTGAATGAGTGAGTGAATTAGAGTTTAACGTCACTTTCAGAAATATATCAGGTATATCACGACATCCCGTAAGTCGCCTCCTACAACAAGTTCAGGGATGCTGGGGTTCTATTCTCATAGCAAAAGACAGGGTGGAGCTGGGAAAGAGTTCAAAAGGTCAGGAGAGAAAAAGAGATAGGGAAATACATATGAAAGGGAGTAGAGATATGAACATACTGCTAAGCTGTTGACAACGTAGTCAGAAACTGTCAAAGTGATTACCTCTTCCCCGTTGGCTTTCTGGTATATTGGCATTATCTCCAGGACGTCATGGCATCGTCTGCTTGGAGGAAAGCTCTCATACATCTTCATTCGATATGAAAACGTGGATGCCATTAACTTTGAAAGGCTCAACTTGGACAATTTTGACTTCTTATCTTGCAAATGTTTCTTCAGGGTTTCAAAGAGTTTCATTTCAGAGGCTGCCCCTTACCAAAAAATCCTATAGGACTGTCCTATAGGACAGTCCTATAGGATTTTGCCTATAGGACAGTCCTATAGGATTGTCCTATAGGACAGTCCTATAGGATCGTATAGGATTGTCCTATAGGACAGTCCTATAGGATCGTATAGGACAATCCTATAGGATCGTATAGGACAATCCTATAGGACTGTCCTACAGGCAAAATCCTATAGGACATTTTCCTATAGGACTGTCCCATTGGATCCTATAAGACTGTCCTATTGAATCCTATAAGACTGTCCTATTGAATCTTATAGGACTGTCCTGTAGCATCATTTACGAAGTTTCATCGAAATTCCATAATTATTTTCAGGGTGCTCTTTTGAAAATGATGACCTTTAATCTAGGAGTTCATTAAATAAAATGGATCAGGTCAACTTGCTTCTGGTCCCTGATATACACAACGTCCTTGAGTTTTTAAAGGAATAACCTCTTACAGTAACTACATGGAACATTATTGAATGCTCTCTAAATAGAACTGATCAGGTAATTACGGTGTACTGGACAAAAACTGATCAGTAATGTTCAGATAACACAAAGGTACTATTACGTAATATGTGAGACATGTAACAGAAAACTATTTGTGCAAAATACGGACATTTTATTAATAACTCATACACATAAATATGGACGATATATACATATTTACAATGATATAATATCAGTGTTGTGAGTGGCGAATAAATTATGTGGGGAGTCTCTCAGTGCTTCTCCATCCTCCTGTAGCACTTCTGCTCACCATTCAGCTTGGCCTTCATGGCTTCCCGGATGATCTTTTCCTTGCCAGGAAACTTCTTTAGGCAGTACTCTGTCAAAAGAGGTAGAAGAAAATATATAATTAGCACATGACTTAAATGACATTTAGAAGTACGACTGTAGGGCAGAAATTAAATGCATAAACTTGCCAATGGTTTGGGACTCCGAATCAAATATTCAGTCAAATAGGTAGCTGCAAGTTTGTGGGTAACCAAGTTTAATACTCAGGCAAATTTACTTTGATTAGCTTCTTATTTAAATATTAAAGCATTTTATTATAGCGCGGCAATTTAATTCGAATATCTGGTCTTATAAGACACTAAATGCTCAAAATGTTTTTGTCACAGTACATAAATCTGATAAAAGAATCTATAATGAGTCCTGAGATATTCTCGAAGATAAGAACAATTACCTTGTATAGCAGTTATCTTGTCCTGATCAATGGGTGGTTTCACCTCGGCATCCGGTTTGGCATTCGACTTCACACCAGTCAGCGTGTGTGTTGCCATCTCCGCTCTCGTGAACAAAGCGGACATTAGATCCATGGTCATCTTACGGGGATCACTCCGGTTGATGCCCTGCACAACTCGCCGTGGCAGATATACATTACCAGACAGTAACGCCTGAAAGATAATAAAAAAAACTGTTGTAATATTCTGCATGAATATAAATAGCAGGCCTCAATTTAAGGTAGTAACCTGTTTTCAGGTTGCCTGGAGGTTGCCATATGAAAAGGTCCCCATAATTTTGACTAATAATATGACATTAGGTTAATAATTATGCCATAGGTTGACACGGGTTACCAGTGTACAATTCATGGTAACCCGTTGACAGGTTACCATCAGCACTCCTTAAATTGAGGCCTGAATAGCATCAATTAAATGTTTCTATAGGTTACCAAACTGATCAGTCAGCTTTAGAAGAAAGCTCACTATAAAATTGTTCTTCAGGTATCACTGTTTTAAACATATTGTATTGATATAAGGATTTCCCAATTTATCTTTATCTGTATATATCATTACATATCGACCCTCTGGTAGAAAGGCCATGGCCAGAGAGTTTGTAATCGAGGATAGATAAAGCCTTTTATTATTATGAACGATAAAATAAAACACATGACTTACAAGGTCAACATCTGATTCGTTGGTAAGCTGTGAGTTTGCAGAAACTGGATATTGCTGTCTCAGGGTTCCGGGTGTTGGAACAACCAATGGAGATGGAGATGGAGATGGAGATGGAGCTGGTGACTGGGTTGTCGGCAGAGAGAGGACTCTTACTTCTGGTGTAAGTGGTGCAGCATGTACCACTGTTGAGGGATTTCTCGCTGGGGTAGTCGTCTCCTTATCACAATTGCACCTACAGCTTTGCTTTACTTCCTGCACAAGTTGTGTCAAGTCCAACACCATTCTTGGAAGATCTAATGAGAAAAAGAGAACAATAGAAATATATTCACAAATGCACCATAACATATTGAGCATAAATTATATTGAGTTAAATTACAATACGGATCATGTGTACATTCTCATGCTATTTAACTGGGGTAATTATATTACAAAGGAGATAATTAATTAATGTCGGAAATCTGGAAACAAAGAATTAAGTATTTGATCAGTTCATGGACTTTTGAATGACAAACTACATTGTAGTTAAATAAATGCAGATGCTGTATGAATATGGCCTGTGTTGGTCAACTGTTATAGGACTATTTCACACATGAAAAATACAAACACGAAACATGAAAGCTACATGTATATGTGCTGTAGAAAACTATAGTATGGTTACATTATGTGATTCACTGTGTCAATAATGTAATTTATACTTACATTTGCATATGTTTCTGATGATTCAGCAACCGAACTTCCTTCCCCATCACTGTCATCGTCTATAACTGGCAGAGTCTTCTACAAAATACATGATATATCAATTAGTTAAGAATCATCTCTGTTTACAGCCCCATTCACACAGTGTGACTTGTAGCAGCAACTTGTAGAATACAAGTAATTACTTGCTTTACGAGAATTGGCATTATAAAATTTACATTCAATCCAAGACACAAAATCAGTATCGAAAATACATGATATTGTTGTCATTAGATCTTTGAGATAAATACATTGGATACTTTTGTTTTTCGTCAAACATATGAACCTTTGAATAGTTTCAAGACAAATTCAATATACAAAGCTATGCTAGCTACCTTAGAATATCTGCTCTGCCCCATAATATGGTCCAACCTGGATTTAAAACTACCAGTGTCAATATTGGTCTTCTTCGTCTGAAAAGATAAATAAATTCAATCCATTGTAACATTGTTGCTTAGATATATTTGTTTTTGAAATTTGCATATTGTCATTAAATAATATTGCAATAGACTAAAAAATAAAATATTTATAACAAAAGATTTGATATATAAATTATAGTGATTGGGGCTCAGGTGTACATGTTTGTCAAAAAGATAATGAGCATTAGATAAGAGTTTAATGGTATGACTATAAACACACACCTTAGGGGTTTCCAATAGCGTATCTGCCAAACGGGAAGCTGCTTTCTTCTCACCCTGCTCTCTTCGTCTCTTGACCGGCAGCTACAATGATATGAAGGACCAGTCAGTATAAACGAGATAAATTATCTATATCATGTACAACAGTTTTCCAATTTATTTTGATCTATGATAGTAAAAAAAATATTACAGTTACTGCACAAGATATTATTGCAATGAAATCTCGTTCTGTAGAAAGAACCTATGAATATAAGCATGTAAATCAATGCTTGACTTTATACCAAGCTGATTTGTGGCACACATTGATATGAATATGAGAGGGTAAAAATAGCCCTGGCCAAAATCAAGGTCAATTATTGAAAAACTTACCGGTATTTGTCTTGATGAGGTATCCTCGTCCGTAATGTGATGTACCATCCTCTTCCGCTTGCCCCTGCCTAACTCTGGTGTCAAAATTAGTTCCTCTTCGTTCACGTGCTTCTTCATCAATTTGACCAGCGTTACTCGATCATCTGTAATAGGAAAATAATGTTTTCAAACATGGATGCCATATTTCATGCAAGTAATATCTGCATTATATTATCAGGACTATCATGTTGCAATACAAGCATTACAAATATTAAATTACTCAAAATTTAACCATATTTTGGAACCAGTTATACCGTGTGTTTACTGATAAACAATAACCAAAACTATTTTGTATGGAAAATTTACGATATCTAGCAAATTTGATAGTTCTCTGTTTTCTAGACACCTAAAACATCCAGCTTTCCTGGGAACATCAGGTAGCCTAGGCATATATACCACCAGACATAAATTGTAAATCCATTCATTTTAAATGTTGTTGTTGTTCTCCGAATCAGCAACACAACAGCCTATATATTTTAGGGCCCATATTTTATTGTGTTACATAGATAACAACAAGAACATTACGAAATATAAGTGTTTTCTAGCTTTTTCGATCACTTACCACTGAATCTCATAACTCGGGCAGCACATCTCGTCAAAACCACCTTTCCTGGCTTGCTCTTTTTCTTCTTCGAGACCGGATTCACTGCCGTCAATGTAATCCAGATCGTCCTCGATCCAAGAAGAATTACCAACCTCAACAGTTGGGGGATCTTCGGAGAAGAAGTCGAACAAGGCGAAGCGTAAAGGTCCCATGACTCAAGATGAAAATGATTACTATTATTGGAGAACTTGGAAAATTGAGATGACGTTGTTGTTAACGATGCCATTTTGACTGAACTGTCGACGTTTATATAATGCGCATGCTCAGTATGATCGAAGGGAATTCTGGGAACAGTAAGGATTACCGCTGTCATGTTAGCCGGCCGCTCACGTGTGAAAGCCACCCGGAGGGCCTGGGGATAACACACCGTGGTGAGGGTATAGTGAGCAGGCCACAAAATAGTGCCTTTGATAATAAGCCGACCTGCGCCCCCCACTCGCCCAGATAAACTTTTGTCTCGGCCCCACGAACACATACAGACTAACCGAATTTGTATGATGAAGTTTTACAAATTTTTGAACGCAGAGCACATCAATCGGGCCCTGAGCTTAATATATTCGGAAATAGCCGAACATGAGGCAATAATATTCTCTTAGATACAAAGGAAGTCGCGGCTCTAAACAAAAGATCGGCTGTTCTGTCAATTACGGTGTTCTGTCAATTACGGTGCCGTAATTGCCACCCGCGCAACTGAGGGATTTTTAACCTAGGCCTCAAGGGAGCGTAGCGAGTTTTTACTAGTTAAAATCTTAGCTCAAACTTGATATAAATTTCTACAACTTGGTGAAGAGAAAGATAGTACATCTCTTCAAATTATCATGCTAAAATGGACGCTGAACTATACTTTTTGGAAGTTTTTTACATTTACTTCTGTGTTAAAATTAAGCTTTTCAGAGGGAGGAAAATCCCCCAGTGACGTCATTGTATCTGACAGAATGGGAAGGCAATAATTAGCACACAATTATATGGGGAAAAAAATATTTCAGCCCCGATTTTAACACATAATGTGAACATATGTACTATATTTCCGTTGATAGGACAGCCGGTGTATGTCTTCTTGGTTGTTCAGGGTAATCAGGGCGAACAGTTAAAAGATCATATTGCACTGTGGGGGAGTTTGGTTCGTTGGGAGAAAGTCATAACACAACGGGCGGAAGTCTTAACGGTATTTGTAAACAATGGTAGCATTAACTGTTTGAAACAGCATGAGCAGAGATGGTATTTCAAACCAGTTAAATGCAGTACCGTACCGGTAGAATAAGCCCACTTTATCTTTGACTGGGGAATTAACACATTAGACAATGTGGAAGACTACCCCCTGTTTTCCAACATTCAACTCTTGTAAATTATAGGCCTATATTCGCAGGCTTATTTTTGCCTCCTCTCATCCACTGAAACCCCAAATTCTTTGTTGTGATACACACGCATTGTATCAAGCTGTTTCTCTTTTGGAAATGCTATAAAACCAGAGGAGATGAAGAAAAAAAAGTACATTTTTTTTGCTCATTGGAAGAAATTTATTTGTGTCAATAAACAATTGAACTAGTATAAGGTGAAAATTCCCAATTGTTAAATTCTGTGGATGGTATAAGCTTTTACTTTATTTTCTATATTTGATGATTGTTCAAATTTACTTGATCGATGATCCAAAAATGGAGATTAATTTTCATCTCAACTATTATTTTGTAATGAATCACTTTAGATGTTTTTGTCTCCTTTGGAGTGAAGCGAATGTAAAGTTTGGTTTTCAAGAAGAGTGTTTTCCACGTTAGCGACAATTTGTATATATATATGCATATTCTGTATTTACGAATTGCATTATTATGTCATTGTATACTACATTTGCTGATCCCTGCCGTGGACTAACAAATACTGAAATCGAGGAAATGCACTAACATGCCCCTTTTTCTGATTTTTAATTCCATTTCCACAGTTTAAAAAAATTCCATCGAAGACCCCATTTTACAGAGATTTAAAAAAATAGAATCTGTTTAATCTATTAGGATTTACTGCCTCGATTGATGTATTTATAAGTCTACAGAAATTCCGAATGTAGAATTTACATGTTTAAATTGGGTTTTAATTTGTGTATCAGAAATTGGATTAAATTAATATCTTCCAATAAATTAATCAATGAAGCATTGTATCAGTTGGATCATATATCATTACATGTATATAAGCTTACATACTCGTGCTAATATTTGCGAATGATAACAGACAAAATACTTTGATTTCTTGCCTTATGTTCAATATTTGTAAATATGTATAATGCAGAAAAAAATAATAAAAAAAACATTGCTTTTATGAGATTTTTCACATTTTCCACCTATTATGTGCTTTTCTTTCTTGCTTTTATGATCAATGTATGCGTGTAAAATGTGTTTGGTTCCTCACACTGTCACATGTGAAGGACAAAAACAATTCTTAATGGATATAATGGCTGTCCTATAGGACACATGTTCTGTAGCATAGAATAATCCATCCTATAGGACAGATTTTTCTATCCCTTAGGATCCTATAGGACAGAATTATCTGTCCTATAGGATCCTAAGGGACAGAAGTAACTGTCCCATTGGATCCTATAGGACAGATCATCTGTCCCATTGGATCCTATAGGACAGATCATCTGTCCCATTGGATCCTATAGGACAGATCATCTGTCCCATTGGATCCTATAGGACAGATCATCTGTCCCATTGGATCCTATAGGATTTTTTTGTAAGGGGCAAGATCTATTGGATTGGATTCTGGGACTTCCTGTGGGCTGTTTTCCTCACGTGACGAAGACTGGGGTAGTTTGACGGCTTCGCTAGTTTGACGGGTAGGACTAGGTACTTGACAAGCAGTTAGAGTGGATTGTGGACCTGGGGGTGACTTTATAATACTGTTATATGGAAATGGAATAGGTCTTTGGATTATGGACGCGGATATTCTCTAATGGACGACGGCTGGATTATGAATGACGGACTAGACGCTTGTAATTTGGTTGACTGTTTGCAGAGTGAACTGGTGTGGCGGGTGGACTGAATAAACAAGGCTGTGAGTTGAGATTGAACTGTTGTGTTTTACAGGATGCACTTGATTCTTGATGGGTTATTTCACTGAACTGTGGGCTTGGAATTTGTGGCAAATTTGGTGAGCTATAATTTGGGCTAAATATCTGCTGATGCTCTGAAAGAATACTCTGTTGTTGCTCGGATTGCATGGAGACTAGAGATTGAGTGTACTGGTGATATTCTGAAACAGACTGTTGATCTGTGGCTGAAAGCATGTTAGATGGACTTGTTTGATGTACAGGACTCTGTCGCTCAGTAACACTTGAACTGGATCGTGAACTTACAACATTGGGTGAATTCAACAGACACTCTGCAGCACAAACTGGTGTAGACGGTGGACTGGAAAAACATCGCTCTGAACTAAGACTGCACGCTTGTGCTGGAGAACGAAGCATCATTTCTGGTGGATTTAACAGACTTTCCGAGTTGCACAGAGTAGGGCATGATGAACCATCCGTGCCCTGTGAGCCTGTGATGTAAGGTAGGTTAAGTGGGCGCTGTATTTGACAAGCAGGATTCCAGTCTTGATTAGCACTTGAACCGGACTGCGGACTCAGAACCTGAAGAGAATTTGACAGACTCTTTGGTGGACTGTAATATGAACCAAATAAGTGCTGTTGATCTGGAAGAGTAATCTGCTGTTGTTCCGACAGGGTTGCGACTGGAATTAGAGTGTACTCTTGATACCCTGAAACTGACTGAGGATTTGATGGAGGACAAGAGCTTGAACAAGACATATCTGGTTCTAGCAAATCACCAGCAACCGGCGACACATTGTTATTTACACTATCCGAGGTGTTATTTACACTATCCGAGGTGTTATTTACACAGTTCGAGGTGTTATTTACACTGTATGATGTGTCATTTACACTGTCCGAGGATTGGGACGTTTTTCCCAAACTTGGTGTAGATTCCGGACTTGATTTTTTTGTTTTCTGCCTTTTTGCTTCTCCTGCATTGTTTTCTTTGTCCGTTAAATTTCTTTTATACACCCTTAAAGAATTATTTATTCTCTTGCGCACCAAGTCAGTGAACATCTTCTTTTTACCAAGGGAGGGGTGTTGAAGCATTAATACAGTGCATGCATAATCTCGTTCTGCTTTCTTTGGTAGACGATTAAGGGTTATCTGTAACACAGTTGCTGTCGAACGAACGACCGACTTGAGGGTATCATATTCTATATCTTCTCCAGCCAAGTCAATTCTGGTTAGTATAGTTTCAATATGTGCTGGCAAACGAATATTGTGTAGCTTGTGAAGTTCTGAGCCTGACAGAGACTCTGTTGAAATTTCATTTCTTGAATTCCCTTCAACTTCCAGCACATTGTCTTTGCCTGATGGATGAAGTACAGGTGTATCTGTCTCGAGTTGATCGGTAGTAACAGTTTTGCCACCTAAGAATGATTCTGAAGCCGATACCTGTGATTCTGAAGCTGATGCTGGTTGACGTGTCTCATCAGTGCAGTCAACATCTATGTAAGACAGACTAACAGCATCTTTAAACATCCGTCCCGTTGTTTGAAGACTGTCCTGCAAGAATTAAAATAATTTCATATTGTAAAGGAACTCGCTAAACATGTATATTAAAAAGCCATTGTTATTTAAAGGCAAAGAAAACTCTTGGTACGGCTGCCTCTTACCCAATAAAAGATACTGTTCTTCTCATTTCATCCAGCATGTTTTCTGCGAATTTGGTGATTTTTATGCACAGAGTACAGGTAATCAATTGTCAAACTTCAGAAATTATTGCTTTAGTACAGTTCACAGTTGCCGCCATTGTATAATTTTATCCAATTAAAAAATTGGCACGACGTGATGGCGAAAGGACCAGCTGATCAGTGTGTACAAATGGAAGAAGCCGTATTTACAAGTACCAAGTACATGTAGGCCAATGTGTTCCAATAGTTTAGAAACACCATTGCTGAAAAACAAAGCTGGCAAGAATCATGTCGGTCAAAGAAACAGCCTGGCTGGCGCTGGCTGATAAAATATAAGGCACCTACGAAGTATTCATTTTGATCTGGGTCAGTAAATTAGTTTTGTCATGTCGCCAGTGCGTAATTTTCCACTACATGAAACTCCAATGATAATGACGTATAATATATGTTCAAAAACGCGGCAATTGCAATGTAAATATGGACCAGTTTGTTTGCTTATTTAGAAGCTTAATTAAAGCATATTTATTTTAAGGTTAGCTAGATTCAAACATTCATTATGTCTTATTACATCATCCACAACAGAATCCATCAATAAACTCATTACTCCATCAGAATGCCAGGTTTCAGCAACCAGATTGCAAGAAGTTGCCATGGCTGATATAGTGTGTTTCAACATTATTGACTAAAAATATAAAACAAAAATTGCTGCCCCCGCCCTGAAACAAGCAATTACTTTTCCTTCTTTTAGGGTGTGCCCCAGATGATATCAATACAGACTTATTATACTATACAATATACCTTGCGCTGAACAGACATCACAAAGTTCCATAACTGTTTTCTCACTCTGAATGAGAATTCACTGAAAACGTGATCCAGGTCTCCTCTTGTGAAAGTGTACAAATCATCCCACTTGATCTTGTTACCTGAAAACAAATAAAACTTTGTACACTGATGTTTGTGCTAAATTTCTCACCAGAAAATAAAATTTGTAATTTAAAAACCACAATTTAAATTTAGATAAAAACCTTAAGTGCTTTTAGTTTTTGATAGAATGTACCGTTTCAATTCCTGCAGTCAAAATTTGTCGTCTGATAATGTTAGAAAACAACTGGTTGCAACCGTGATTCAAATTCCACAGAATATTTGTCATCTTCAAATTTATTTAACCATGAACATGCAAACAAGTTTTGACAAGACCAGCGCTGAGCAGCAATCTCATGACAAGTGACTATTTAGTTTAACCTACCAAAAGTTGTACCATTGTATCGTATCAAAATCTCATTTGTCTAATATTGGAGTATTGGCAAAAGTTGTTGGCTTTTAGATCGAATTTTATATATTTGTTTCCACAAAACACATGTTTAATATCCAAAATCAGTTTGATTTGTGTCATGAAAGATTTTCATTTCTTTATTCTGCTATTGTTGTGAGAACTGAATGCTTTGCTTGTTGATCATTTTTTAACACATGTACATTTGACACAAGTTCATACTCAGATGACACAGCAGCTGTGGCATCTAACAATACCCAGCCACCAATAGCAATTATATCCACGATTCGTATCCATATCATATGCACAGTAAACCGGTCAGGAAGACACATGATAATATACAATTTGAAATTTGTTGCTAGTTTTCCAATAAATTGTCAATTGTGTCACACCCCCAATATAGAATATTGATAAATTTTCAGCCGATGTGCCCTGAATGTGATCAATTTTAACAAATATATAGTGCGCATAATTTGAAATAGTGGTCCGTCTCGTCTAGAGTCGCTACAGTATCCTGTCAAGCGGCGTCTCGTCGAGAGGTTAGCTGAACATCAAAAGGTTAAATCGGTCTATTGGAGGCAGTGATATGGGAATGAGCTTGTGAAACATATGTGCTGTGAGGAGTTTGGCAGCAACCTTGAATTTTTTCCTACACAATCCAAGCTGTTAAATGTCTGAAATATTGATATTTCAAGCCTCGCCATTTGAAAAATGATGGGAGAGCTAAAATAGTCCTCCTATAAATTTTCCAAGGAGGGTTATTTGCTCTCTAGAATTTAACCCCTACAAATTACTTGTATACCGGTACTGTATTTGAGTGATTAAATGTGTAATGGTACATAGTATACTGGTAATACCAATTTACACTTTATAAAAAATGAATTCAAATTTAAATGTTTGTCGAGCATAGCTCCAGATTTGCATTTCTATATTAAATAGAAGACAGAAAATTTACAGTTTAGTAGCAGGCACCCTAATTTGATATATAAAATAATTATTCACAAGTTATATTAGTGACAAAGTAAAATACTTTGCATTGATAAAACAACATTTTTGTTGAAGTTTCTAAAGAAATAAGTTGTTCACAAACGAATTACTAGCATACAGATTTGGTCAATGGAATGCTCATAATGAAGAGAAAGTGTGTCAAAATCTTATTAGTTGAGTACAAGACTGCCCCTTAGTTGATTGGAACTCTTTTGTGAAAAAGGTAGAAAAGCACATGGGGAGTTGTTACTTTTCTACCTTTTTCACAAAAACTTCCCATGTGCTTTTCTATCCATGAAAAATGGGAAAGTTGGCAGGCTGTTACTTTGTTCATAAATGTATACTTTGATTAAATAAAGGCAGGGAAAGACTGGGAAACTATACTTGGGAAGTCATGAGATGAGCCCAGGCATTATCACATAGCTTTTTCTAATGCAGCCCAACATGCTTGATGGTAAAACTTACAACAACAACACACACTAAATGAGACTAAAATGACGCTCCTCAAATAAAAAATTAAGTGCGCGAGAGCAACTGCGCTCCTCAAAAGGCCAGGGAGCAGATAGGAGTTAATTTTAATTAGATTGATATCTACCCACCAAACATTAACACTGTAAATAAAGAACTGTGTTCATTATAGCCAGGACATGAAAATGGATGGAGGGAAATAGCCATCACAAAAATTACATTTCGCCTGTGTGGCGGGCATATAAAAAGTAATCAGACCCATTAGCCGGTATCTACCGGCTAGACTAATAACTTACCTTGACTATAATAAAATATTTGCAGCAGGGTTTTGACAAGACAGCAAAACAAAAGTGAAAATAAGAACACCCAAACCGCCGGCTAACATCGAAAGTCTAAGATAAACAAAAACATGTGATACATTAAGAGCTGATACAGAATCAATATTGAAAATGCCAATGCTTGCTGGTATTGGTTTCATAAAAGAATAATGAAAACCAATTATCTCAAAAATAATAAGAACAGAAAACAATGAAAAAAGGAGAGAGAAATAAATGATCCTAGCTCTTGGCATTCTGAATGTGATCTGGTGCATGCAATGTTGGGATGCTTGACACATTCACAAAGGTCACAATGCCAGATGGCTGACCCAATTCTGGTATGCAACAATGTTGCCAGTTTGTGAGGCATCAGGTCAGGCCATTGTCACCTGATTAGTTATATTTTTAGGGCAAATACTTAAAATAAATTAGGGATTTATATTTTCATGAGTAATAGTTACTTATTTTCTTCATATTCATAAATAATTGGTTTGCAATTTAATAATTAATAATTATAGCATCTAGCATGTGTATTTGAAAAAAAATCAAGGTCATGTAAAACAACCAATCAATTGACAATGGCCTTAATCCAGGCCAGTCCAAATTTATATTACCCCACCAAAATGTTGCCGGGGGGCGCGGGGGGAGGGGGAGGAGGGGCCCGTCTACAGACTTGTGGCAAGGATTTTAATGGGTCAGATATGACACACCAAGCAGTGGTCTCGACTCCATCCAATCCAGAGAATTATTCTGACGTTTTGAAATAGTCTTCATATCAGTGGATTCCTGGATAATTTCCCATCACATTTGGGTTAAGATGTGTCTGTTTCGTGATATCTGGTAAAGGCCCATTCTCACGATGCGATTTGTAGTACCAACTCAGTTGGGGAATCCCCTGATTTGTAGCATGCAACTAATTGCATGAAATAGGACCTGCCCTATTTCATACGACTTGTAGCGTCAGGGATTCATTGACGTCCGTTTTTACTACCGTTAAACGGTAGAAAAAAAATGTCAAAAACTGAATATAGACAGCAAAAAACTCAAAAGTGTACGTTTTGGACAAGAAATACTCAATGTTTTTGACGAAAACTCAATACTCGAAATGGTGCAAATTATTTCAGGGATGTGAAAATCATCGCTGATCCTTCGACAATTTGCGAGTTCTGCGAAACGTACACAAACTGAACTGGCGGTTTTCACATGTTTTGCTGACGTAATGCGCTAACTAATCCTCGGAGACCTTTGCTCGATTATTTTTTGGGAGCTCGAATGCTCTCTGTAATGGTTCCCGACTGGCGCCGAAGGTATGAGTGTATTCTCCTTCGCTCGGCTGCTGGTTCACAGCTACCTACGTTAAACCCAACAGACGAAAACAGTCTATATGAAGGAATTGAATGCTAGCTGGCGGTCTGCAGACGAAAATTACACGAGGGTGAAAACTAAACCTGGGACATTTTGGATATCATTTAGCAGATGAATTTGATTCGGATTCGTTCATAATTAGAATGACAAACAATTTTCCCTAAGACAGAACACCGGGCAAAGTAGAATCAAGCGGTAGGAAATTTATGAAAATAAAATTGGATCGTTTCTGCAGAGACATTGCGTGTATGATACCCGTCATGAACAACAACAACAACGCGGTCTAGCACTTTACGTTGAGAACATGCATTTTTTCAGAAGTCGGTTTATTTGAAGTCTAGATTTTAACTTTAACGGCATTGCATTTCTTGTTTATGTTCGTGACTCTTGGATTTTTGTTGGTAATTTTTGTCTTTCACTGTAAAAACCATCCTGGTATAAAATGAGAAAATGTGGTACAAAAATATCTGGAATTTCCTTATTGTTTTTAATGTTTTTGCGTATCTCATATAAATCCATAGCGGCGCCTAGTCTTTATATAAAGGTTCATTAATAACAATTGTTGATTTACTGCTTGTCAGGGAATTCAGCAGGTGGCCAGATTTTTATTTATTTATTTATTTATTCTTTTTTATGATTATTATTTTTTTTGCAATGCGGAAAATTTCAATATTTGTTTCATATGCAATACAAAGATACAAATGAAATAAAATTAAGAGTATATACTTACCACTTACCAAACATGATTAGGTTGAATACTGCTCATCAATGGAGATAATCACTCGCCTGAACTAATTTGTGCTATTATATGTGTGCTAACCACCCTCCTCCGAATAAATGAAGCGATTTTCTTTTTTCCCATTGAGAAGTTTACATCTAGTTGTGCAGTAACTAGCACTAGTGAAAATGGCAACTGGTCACGAAATGCTTGTTTCCGCAAATTTGGATTCTTTGGATTCTCGCAAACTAAGCCACTAAGAATCCAACTGGATTCTCGCAAAATTTTGCGAAATTCTACCCCTGCAGTTCCTTTGTTCTGAAGTTAGACGGCAACCATGCGATGGACGTAAAGTAGAAGTCCGAGTTCAAGACATCATTCTGCTTGACAGCTGCTACATCTTACGTGAAAATCCGCTGATGATGTAAGGATTTTATAGCGTCTCTTGCAAGCGTTATATGATAATTCTCTTTGAATGTTTATGATAGTTTGTAATCTCTTACCGCTGTTGGTGTTGCTACAAACACGAGGTCCAAAAAAATGAAATCTATTAAAATAAGTGAGCAAGTTACAATACAGAACATGTTTTTTTTTGTCATTCAGATGACCATTATCCAAATCACATTAGATAGCTCACCTTAGTACTACAGAAACTATTTGTTCATATCTTAATTGGTAGGGTGGTAAAAACATTCAAAAACTCAATATCAACTTGTGGGTAGGCCGTAAAAACTTGGAAAAACTCAATTTGAGCATAAATAGAACTCAATATTTTATAGTGGGTAGTAAAAATTTGGACTTCTATGAATCCCTGAGCGTGCGACTAAAATCGAACGAGTGTTCCCACGATGCAACTGAGTTGTATGCTACAAGTTGTTACTACAAATCGCACCGTGAGAGTGGGCCTTAAGGTACCAGATACAACTCATTTAATTTCATTATCACATAACAAGAAAAAATGTTTACCGAAAACTAGGTCACTTGCTGGCCAGCAAGAGTTGAACATAAACTTGAATTAAATGCTTCGTAGCAGATTGCCACCGATACGGAAACTGACAAAACTTGAACCAAATATGAAGAGAAATTTAGGAATTCACCGATATGCAGACCGTATTTCAAAATGGCCGAATAAATTCTCTGGACTGGATTAAGTCGAGCTATAGGTACCCGACCACCGCGAGGGGGTTCTGTATTGGCCCGCTTGCATTTTGTTCCTAACCCCACATCCCATCACGAAGAGAAAACCAACCAACCAACATCACAATATAACATCGGGTTAGGGACAGAAATTCGGTCTAACAGATTAACATGAACTGCAATGACAATGAACATTCAAGTTATTAGAGACTCTTTCAAACTCTCACGAAGTATCATCATATCTTTTCTTTATTTGAGAAATGCCAGTTATTTACATTATCAATCAACAAAATTGGAAACAAAATGCCAGTTATTTACATGTACATTATCGAGATTTCAACAAATTTTCAAACAAGATATTTCAGTTAACTTTCATGCCTTCACCTTTTAAATTGTATTTTTATATTTCATTTCTGAGTTAACATTGAAACCAGTGAGCTGTGTTAACATTACGTTCAAATTTCAATGGGTGAGCTTGACAGAAGCAGGAAATTATTTTTCCATGGCCTTTTTAGCTTCATTGCACCAGTAAGGGAGACAACTGCTTCTCATAAAGTTACGTACTTTGAATTATATCTTTTCGCTTAGGTACAAAAAAGATTGGCTGTTCTGTCAATTATGGTGCTGTAATCGCCACCCACGCAACTGGGGGATTTTTAACCTAGGCCTCAATGGAGCGTAGCAGGTTTTTACCAAAAATCGTAGTGCAAATCGGAGATAAATTTCTACAACTTGGCGAAGGGAAAGGTAGTACATCTCTTCAAATTATCATGCTAAAATGAATGCTGAACTATACTTTTTAGAATTTTTTTTTTCTTTCTTTCTTTTTTTTTTAGGAATAACAGAAACAAGCCACTGGGCCTTTATAAGCCTTTTCGTGGTTACAAGAATCGGAGGTGATGACGGCCCTTTTTCTACGTTATAAAGAGATCATTTATCTCATAAAGTTACGTACTTTGAATTATATCTTTTCGCTTAGGTACAAAAAAGATTGGCTGTTCTGTCAATTATGGTGCTGTAATCGCCACCCACGCAACTGGGGGATTTTTAACCTAGGCCTCAATGGAGCGTAGCAGGTTTTTACCAAAAATCGTAGTGCAAATCGGAGATAAATTTCTACAACTTGGCGAAGGGAAAGGTAGTACATCTCTTCAAATTATCATGCTAAAATGAATGCTGAACTATACTTTTTAGAATTTTTTTTTTCTTTCTTTTTTTTTTTTTTAGGAATAACAGAAACAAGCCACTGGGCCTTTATAAGCCTTTTCGTGGTTACAAGAATCGGGGGTGATGACGGCCCTTTTTCTACGTTATAAAGAGATCATTTATCTCTCAAAATATGCAAGACTGAAAAATTGAGATTGACATTCCTAGTTTATTTTACGTTGATTTCTCGTGTTTCATAACAATTTACCCGGTAGGATTAGTAAAATCACCAGCAGATTAGTCCGTACACTGGGCTTCTTGTGTTAATCTAGCGGCACAGGAAGTGAAAGTATCACCTCTGCGTTCCCAGAATGCAGTGCGTTTAACATGGTGTTGTTGTTGTAAATTTGTAACCGCGAAAAGGCTTATTCATTAATTCTTCTGGCTACGGTTTTACAATGTGTACACCCTTACAATGCCCATGCACGTAGCCTGGGTGTTAAGGTAGAAAATTATATATAAAGATCAGATGTAACATCTCCAATATATTTCTTATTTAATGTCGAAAATTTATAAACGTTGTTATGAATAAGGAGTTATCTCCCCATACATAAACTTGTCCAACACTTCGGTGAAGATATTTTAGCCTACTGATCGATGATGAGAGACATAATTTAGTAGCCTTTTGGGTGAAATATACATGATATACTTACTGGTGAATGTGTTTACAACGTCCTGCTCAAATCCTGAATCCAATAGCAACTTAACCATCGGAGAGTGCGAAGCCATCTTCTTGTCTTCAGCAGATATCGAAAAAGTGCGCCTTTTTTGTAACCCGTGCGCATGCTCATATCCTGGATTGGTCTACTTCGCTGTCCACCCCTCCGACAACATGGCACAAAATTGGAAATGCCAACTTTGTATATTTGTTACTGCGCTGTTAGCAAGTTTAATCTCACATCTGATAGACGAACACAGTTCGGATTCCAATGTCCGTATCAACTGCTGTGTTGGTAACTGTCCAGAATTGTATACAAGGGTAGACAGTTTTTCAAGACATGTGCGACGGAAACACTCCCAGCATTTGGAACCGGAACAGTCCAATTCACATCAGGTGGGTAAACAAGGATACTGATTTGTAACAAGAGTCAGAGATTTGGGAGAACTAATTCTCATTAACCGAAGAAAACTTGGAACAAGCGTGATCATTTAGAGTAAAGCGAAGCGAAATGTATTGTTTATTTCGTTACTTAGATGTAAATAACTATGGTATATTGAATCTGGTGTAATTAATTTTTGACAGTCGGTTAATGCATGGAGGTATAAATCAAAAGGAGACACGGCTCCACAAGCCAGGACTGACTGGCCAGCGCTCACGCCCGCTGAGCTTTTGTGTTTTGAATAGCCGTCCAGCTGGGCTGCGTCTCTTTCATGTTCAATGTACGATGCCGCTCTCTGATCCTGCGACTCCATTCTGTTAAATTAGAAATGGCCGGAAGTGAGGTGTCATCATGCGCAGTCTCCACAAATTAAAATCCCCAAGTGAAAATTATGCGCATATGTCATGTTTATTTATTTGAAATAATTTCCCTTATCACAATATTTGAGTCATGGCTGTATGTCTTATTGGTGCTGAGCTACGGGACTTTGAAAACAGGCTGTCATTTCTCTATCTATATTGTATTTTCTCCTTTTATGCTAACTTCCGCATTTCCAAACATGACCCAAAAATGTGAGCGAGTAGCTATTACTATAGGGAATCGGAAAATCTATAGTTCTTACGGGAGGCTTATCCCGTTCGTGCAAGATTAGCGATTGAAAATATACATATTTCTCCATTTGAAATACATGGTGACTTCTGCCAAAATATGAAAATTGCACAGTTTTAATGACAAAATAGCCCACTTTCCGCATTTCAAATCGGGAAAAAGTTATGCTTATGTTAAAGATCGTAAACAGATCTATATCCTCGTGTTTAGCATTTCCGGGAGGCTTTACCTCAATTTGAATAAAATGGGATTTAGTAAGCATTACTTCGGCGTTTTATCTGTATTTGATGCTTCAAGAAAGCTATTAAGTAATGACCCGGCGTCCGTTTGTGTATACCCCCGTGGGAGCTGATTGCTCGGTGAGTAATCGGCGAATACACAATTGGCAGTGCGATCGTTTAACGGTCGCTTCTGAGATTATAACAGGCCCATTGAATGTTATTGTTTTGCCGTTAGAATATTGCGATTGCAGGTATTTATAATCAAGTAAAAGATATTACTCAAGCCAGGACAAATTATTGTAAATACCACGAAAAATATATACATGCGGTGTTCCTCACAATGGGAAAAGAACACTTTTTTATATTTAAAGCCAGACTAGCGATATTTAACATCAGTTTAATGGATAAATATTAATGAATACCCAGCACGGTATCAATAATCAATAACATAGTTTCCTTAATTCTTTGGAAACAGGAAATGTTAATTAACACATCGCTTGAGAATCTGTTCTTGTTTTCATGTTGTGGAATTGTACCCCATGCGAAGGGGTACAAAGACAAAGGAATCCTCCCTGCCATTACAATTACAATGTATAATGAACACCTATTTACCAGTATAACCTGACCGATAAACTGACGGACGAAATTGTACATAGTCGCTTCTTCTTCTCTTCTATTTATATCTCCCTCCGCTCTCTCCTTGTTATGTATTAATTATTTATATAGCGCTTGTAAACATCTTGAATGAACTAAGAAATTACCGTGAAATTAAAATAAAGCATTGAGTTGGTGGGCTGCGATACCCGTATGGAAAGGGGCCCTTAAACTACAATATTAATCAAAATTCAATCCATCTTACAGATATACAAGTCTGGAATATGAATTACTTATCTGATATCGGTAGGCTTTAGAATATAATTTGTTTCAGTTATCGTGATTATTGCACCCAATCTTCTTCGTAGGCCTATACGCATGGAGGTATAAATCAGATTTATACCTCCATGGTATACGTGACAAAGAGATTATTATAAGGTTTTGTTTTTATATTGCATTATATCCCATGCTATACAACTTCATTTGCATTTGTAAGCTGAGAATCAGTCATCAAATAAAACACATTCTTACGGACAAGTACTTCTTCCAAAAATCATTAACCGGGCACGTGTACGCTCCGTTACAAAATCTTGTTTTCTACTCATGGAACTTCTCATGTTGATAAATATAATATGTAATTCAAGTGATCTAAGTCTCTTCAAAACTACAAAAACTTTTTTTACACAAACTACGCCTGATGGTGATCAACGCAACGGGAGGTTAATTGGCAATAGCCACTTCGAATACACAACGCTTAATAGGTCGACATCAAGTCCATGGCACGCATGCGCCTGAAATCGACTGCTACCGAATCAACGGCGGACATGGCCGAGCCAGCTATAATCCCTCAGGTTAATCCGCTATACCCTGCTGTGTCGGCATCGTACATTGAACACTTTCATCACCCCAATCTGTGTCTCCTTTTGATTTATACCTCCATGGTTAATGTAAAGAAAGAAAAGAAAGTTTAGGCCATTGTCACTTGATTAGTTGTTTAAGGGCAGCCCTTGTCTTTGAGGCAAATAATTAAAATAGATGAGGGAATCTCTTCATCTATTTTAATTATTTGCCTCCAAAATCCCGGATTTACATTTTCATGAGTAAAATTTACTCATTTTCTTTATATTCATATACAATTGGTTTGCAATTTAATAATTAATAATCTATAATTATAGCATCCAGCATGTGGATTTAAAAAATCAAGCCGAAGGTCATGCTAAAAAAGCAATCAAGTGACAATGGCCTTATTCTCAAAATCAAATCACATGCTGCTAGAGAAACTGTGTGTGATAATAATCTAATTTAACAGTTTATTCTGCAAAATATTTTTTTCTTGTATTTTCAGTTTTCAGATAATGCTGATTCATTTGATAGTGCATCAAATGAAGGAACACTCCATCAGCAGCAATATAATCAAAATGAAGAACTTGCTGTTAACACAATACATCGTGAAGATCAGCAAGGTGCAGTATATACTCCTCCACATGACGACCGCAGAGCTGCTGCTTTCATTCTTCACCTGCAGGCGGAGTGCCGTCTAACTCAGGTGCATGAATAAGTTTTCATTAAATTTTATTCGCCAGTATATAAAATTTAATTCATGAAAGAACAGAGAATAATTCAAATGGTGATTAATATTTATCTTCAATTCCAGCAATCTTTTGGAAATTACAAGCAGCTCTTAGGATAATTAGGACTATTTTAGGATATATTTTTTCAGTTTGTATTCATGATCAGGTTCACCCCAGTCAACCGTGAACCAATTTAAGTGAAAGACCAGGGCATCATATCTCATGAACTATGTCAACCGTTTTAAGGAATAGTGGAATGTGTTCAGGATGGACATTACTTACTGCAACAAGTGGATCTCAATACTTTTTTTAATGCGCAACAGTGTTATGGTAGTTTAACATTGGGGCTGTCAAACTTTGTGGGGCTAAATCCAATCAGTTAGCAATTAGTAATATATTCAAAGTGTTGCCACAACACAAATGATGTTATCAAATTTGAGGTCTTTATTGTCATACATGCATTTTCACAGTATTTAAACTAGCATTTTGGAAACATAATTCTAGATTTCAAACCAACTTTTTTCCACAGAAGTCGACACGCAAGGTGATTACTGGTATCCAGGCATTTCGTGGAAACACAGAGAAAACTTTGAAGAGAAAACTTCACCAGGCGTTAAGCGATAAGGGACACGGCTTTAGTCACAAGGACATTGATGATATATTCCATGAAAATGCTGATCCTTTTGATAATTTCCAGACTGAGTATTCTGTGATGAAGTACATCACCAAGAAGTTTAACTATGTGGTAGGTACATTTACAAATTCAATATACGATTCTATAGGATACTAACTAGGTCTAATTATACATGTCTGCCCCAGATTTGTTTTGTCTGTTCTGTTGTCTGGGAAGAAGCATTAAAAATTTGTTGAACATGCAGAGGATTTTGCGGTCCGCATATAGCTAGTCCTGTTAAACTTGTCATATATAAAATGGGTGCAATACCGCCATGTCAAAATATTAGTGTAACCTGGCCCAATCATGCTTTCACTTATGGTGCTACATAGCGAATGATAAAATTTGCGCCTATGGTTTGACATGGGATTTTCAGTCTGAAGGGGGGTTCGAACCCCCTGTTGATGGGCATGTTTAAATATATATATATATATAACACTGCTATTCTATGGATACCAACTTCTTTATTGCTGTGGAGCTAATATCCATAGAATAGCAGTGTGTTATATATGCCGACTTTTAAATGCCTATCACAAAATATATATACATAGACTTTTTTTTTATTTCACACAGGAGCCTGTCAAAGTGGTTTTAGGAGAAAGAACGGTGGTTACACGATGTGGCCAGAAGAGGAAAATGATGCAAAAGGAAGATGCATTTTACTACATTCCTGTCATTAAAACTATTGAACAGTTAATGGAAAATCCAAAGTATAGAGAAGAATTATTTAGGAAACATACATCAAATACCAAAATTATGGAAGATTACTGCAATGGTACACATTACAGGAATCATTTGTTTTATGAAAAACACCCAGAAGCTTTGCAAATTATGTTATACTTTGATGATGTTGAACTGTGCAATCCATTAGGCAGTAAAGCAAAAAAGCATAAAGTAGGATTGTTTTATTTCACTGTAGGAAATATACATCCAAGATTCAGGTCACAAATATGTGCAATACAACTACTTGCTGTGTGTCTTTCTCAGCATTTAACCAAAGAAAGATACGGAATTGATGCTGTATTGAAGCCTTTTGTTGATGAAATGTTACAGCTTGAAAAAGGTGTCATTGTTAATGTTGAAGGAAATCACCAAACTATCTATGGAGCTGTAGTTGCAGTTATAGCAGATACTCTTGCAGCTCATGGTCTTTGTGGATTAAAAGAGGGTGTTGGCTTTGCTTATCGCAAATGTAGGCATTGCATGGTCTCTGCAGATGATATTAGTTCCTCTTTCAAATCTGAAGACTTTACCAGAAGAACTCCCAAAGGACATGAAGCAATGTGTGATGAATTGGAGAACCCTGAAACTAATGAATTGAGGGATATTTACTCGACAGCATTCGGCGTGAATAGAAGAAGTATACTGACAAACTTACCATATTTCAGTGTTATTGACAATGTACCACAAGATCTTATGCATATCATTCTTGAAGGGTGCCTGCCCTACACCATTAAGCAACTACTAAAACACTATGTTCAGGAAAAGAAAGCCTTCACAGTTTCACAATTAAATGAAAAAATTATGAACTTCAACTACGGATATATTGACATTGCTAATCGACCAACTGTCCTAACAGGAAATGTTCTTGATGATGAAGGTGCAGGCCTTGCTTTTCGTCGAAATTCACGGGTATCCAAACGGATACCCGCAATTTCAGTTTACGGGTATCTACCAGTATCCACTGAAGTGACGAAAAATTGAAGTGTGGAGATTAAAGTGGACTAAACATTTATGTACACTTTTCATGTTTACTGTTGTTAATAGGATAATTGATTCTCACATCATGTGTTCCCGACCACGGTGTAGCCATTCGATTCATTGAGCTGATCTTTGACCATCCAATCAACTGTCCAGCTTACTGTGATACATACAGGATGAATGGATAAACTTTCTCTTGAGCAATTACAATAACATGCAGCATGATTTATGAAATTATGTCAAGGATTTAATTTGGAGCTGTAAATTTGGAGTCACTTCAAAATTTTCGATTTGAGGCTATGGACCTTGATTATATTCTCATGGACTAAAAAATAGCTCTGTCTCTCACTATGAGTATCACGGGTCACCAGCTCAGCTTCCGACTTCATTCATTACGAATGTTTACACTAAGTGCTGGAAAAAGTAATACCATCTTCATGACACCTAGCATATAATTAAATATGTTGATGAATTGAATAAACACACAATATGAACTTAAAATTACAGTGATGTAAGTCAAGAAATTACGAACAATTCCAATGAACACACATTTAAGAAGTTCACCACAGCACTAACTTCAGGGATTATAATGATTTAATTTCGTGTTTTCGTCGTTCTGTATGAAGACAAAACCATCCTTTACATTATCCGGCCATCCGTTGTAAGCCTGTACAGATATTGTCTTTCCTTTCGACATTTTCAAGCAGATTGGAATCAAGCCCTCGGGTGTCCTCCATGTTTACCGTTTGTTTACCATTTGTAAACATCGACCATGAAACGGTAGTGTTTCTGCAATTGCATTCTTCTATGCACGGTTGTTTGTTGTAAATGCCCGTAGCTACAGATGATACGACAAAAATCACCCAGTACAAGGGAATGCACGCAGCTGCCATAATTCGTCGCCCACTTAGACGTCGTAAAAATATGAACTTCCGCCATTTGTAAAGCATGCGGTCGATGATTTCTAGGTAAACTATCGTTTATTAAAGCGGAATATGGGTTTTTTTGATCGACAAAATTTTGCCCAGACATTATTTTACGGGTATCCAAACAGATTCCCGTGAAGCGAATGAACGGGTATCTCCACGAGTATCGGATACCCGGATACCCGTCGAAACGCAAGGCCTGAGGTGTCATACGCCAGTCGTCATCTCAAATGTGGGTCTCGGGCAGATTTTTGCCTTTGTTCATATCGCAATATATTGATCTTTCTGGAACAGTTTGGCAGTGCTACCTATTGCTACTACAAATCATGGGCATATGCTTTAGTACGATGATTCAAAAAGAAGACATAACTACTTTAAAGGAAACTGTGGAATACCATTTATTTCTTTTCAAGGAATGCTTCAATGTAAATATCATACCCAAGCAGCATTATTTGTGCCACCTCTCTGAGCAAATTGAAAAATTTGGTCCGTTGATCAGACTATGGTGTATGAGGTATGAGGCCAAGCACTCGTACTTCAAGTCACTGACTAGTTCAGCATCCTTCAAAAATATTGCCTACTACATGGCTAAAAGGCATCAATTGACCGTAACCAATCATCTAACAGATATTCATGGCCAAGGAAAACCGCAGTAGAGGAGATGCACCGGTGCAATATAGAAACATGTGCTGAAACAGTTGTATATGAATCAAACTGGGTTGAGGTTCATGGTAAAGTTTTCAAACCGGGTTGTTTTGTTGTTTGGGATTTTGAAGGTGGCATGCCCATTTTTGCTCAAACAAAATCAATTTGGTCTGTAAACAAAATTCCATTGCTTAGGGCAGTGATGTTTAACACCATTTGTTTCAGAGAAGATTTAAATATATTTGAAATCCAACAGCCATTAGTAGCCTGTGCTCAAGAAACCATTTGTGTATCCACCCTAAAAGTGCCTGATGTATTCAACGGGTACAATACAGATGGCGAAGATAATCTGTTCATTGTTCCAAAATCAGACATTAGAATGTTTGTTGAATATGAGTAGATAATTTCCTTGCCTGCACCACAATGCATTTTTTAATACTCAGTATGAATAAAATCAATATTGGAACAACTGAATGAGCAGCATTTTTCTGCTGTGATTATTTGCAGATTTGTGCCTGAACTTCAAATGGTACACCTGCTTTATTCCAATTCTTGTCAACTTTAGACTATTCAAAAGAATAAAGAAAAAGGCTTAAGAAGATTGTGGTTTGAATCTTAACCAATAATAAGACCTTGATGCAGTGAAAAAAAAGTTGTTTGGTATTGGTGGTAGTGCAGTTATCGCCCTTTGTTGCCTGGGACAGTTATCGCCCCTTGTCACATGCTTGTGTGCCGTGATTCAGTTTACCAGGAAGTTTTGAGCCACTGGCGAGTGTATTATGACTCGTAAAATTCTAATCATTATTTGATTCTCGACCGGTTCAAAATGGTTTTGATTCTGGCTCACAGATCCAATGCATCGGCTGACAAAAATCTTGAAGGTCATGGCTCAAAATAGACGTATTAATGGCTAGTTGAAACAAAAATATTTGGCTCTCAATGGATGCTCAGTGGATCGGACGCGAGTCAGCCCGAGACGAGCCGTGAAATTCGATGCAGCTGATTATTGGCTCAGTGAAGATTTTGACGGATTGAATGACTCCCCAGTGATTCACTTCTGGCTAAATCCTCGGAAAACTTGGCTCAAACCGGATCTCTTTTTTTCTAGTGTAGATGGCGCTGTATTGAATATAACATAGTCATACGGGGCTTTTGAGTCTTCGAACGCACTTAATTATTAATATATAGCGCGGGCTATTTGTAAAACTTTTCACAACTGTCATTATTGTTTTGCTTGTTTGTTTGGTTGTGTGAATTAATCTTTTCTGGAGCTCCCTGGGTGGGAGTTTTGTTGTGCGACTCCCTAAGTGGGAGTCTATAAGTGCAAAACCCCACAGTTGCCTGGCTTGTGGGATATTTGATGGTAGATGAATACGTATATTTTCAATAAATTATGAAAATTAATAAATACAAAGGGGAAATATATAAGGGAAAGCGGTTTGCTTGGCAAGATGATCAAGGTCTCGCCTTTGGCTAAAAAGGAAACCTTGACGATTCGGAGATGTGTTTCAAAAGGCCTGTATAATTCAGGTCACGTGACTTGGTTGCTGAGGCAGCAAACAACGCCCCTCACCGTGTATAACACTATATGAGAAATGACTGCATTAATATACAATATGAATATAAAACGTCTTTCTCTGTCCGACTTTTCAAATCCCACATTTAAATGTTCAGTTTTGCGAGAGAAAAAAACGAAATTTTTAACCGATGATCGTACTCCGACGAGAAATTTTTCTCTCATGCCAGCTTGGTTAATCCAGTATGAGATGAAATTATATAATATTCAGGTGGTTTCTGGCTTGAGCTTCCCTTTGGAATCAATCATAGTTCATTTAAAATAAGAAAGTATTGTACATATGCGAATCCAACCGTTATGCGATTCAATCACCATTGTGATATATATTTAATATACATATGAAATCACTGCCGCGAATATTCTTATAATCAAAAAAATTAACTTGATGGTGATTTTGTGAACTGATTCACATCTCAATAGTTTAAAAACTGTACCAAAACATGAATGGATACCCTTTCCTAATATATGTTTTACCATAACAATATATACATATTTAATTACACCATTTTTCACCTTAATTAACCTAGAAATTCTCGGCGGGAGGGCTAAGCTGTTCTGAGTTATCGCCATGCGCCCATTCACACCTCTATAAAGTCTGTGCCATAATCATTCTGATAATGCAATCAACGACGAACTCAAATCCACTTATGACCTATACCCGGTATTTACAAAAACAAGATTTGCGACTATCATCCTGTATTGTTTATACCAAGTTGCATGAATATATGAGGAAATTATCGGACGTATGAAGGGAATGACTGAACTTTAACACATTGTCGGCTCACACGATTATTAAATAAACATGTAATTTTGTCATTTACGCTTCGCCAGAGTAAATCTGACAGCGGACGTCACAGGAAACATGGTACAGGTATGTGTATAGATATGTCCGGCATACGCCCTACTTCAGCTTGTAGGAGACTATAGATCGTGAATCATATATATTATTCGGTTATCTTACGCATTTATACAGTATAGTATAGTAATATAGGCTTTTCCATCGACAATTCCGCAATCAACATTACATGTAGTTCCCAGTTCGCGGATAGAGGGGCGTACGACGGCAACACGGCCTATGTGTCAGATATCACTCCGCCTCACGATTCTCTCGCACCTTGAAAAGAACGATTCTCTCGCGATTGAAGATTCGCGATCAAGAACGGATCGCGCATGGGTAAACGATTCAAAAACGATATCGCGAGAGAATGGGTTTTTTTCAGAAAAGGTTCAATCGTTTTTTCTCATTTTTTTTTCTCGATATCCTCGCGACTGATTCGCGAATGATCGTTTTTCAATCGAGAAAATTGAAGAAAAATCGCGACTGAAGAAAAAACGATTAATGGAAACGATCCCTTAATACCAGCTGCTACAAGGTGTGGTTTCATACGAATTCCAAGAGGTGGAATAATCGAGGGTTTTTGCGAATATAAATTTGAGATTTGAAAGTTAGTCGTTGATCAAACAATATGCCTAGAAAAGTAATATGGTACATAGACCCAAAGGGCGGCCAAGGCAAAACGTACCTTTCCAAATACCTCGTACTAAAAGAAAAGGCATTACGATTCGAAAATGCCAAATCTGCGGACATTAAACACGCATACCAAGGCGAAAGAATATGCGTATTCGATTTTTCAAGAAGCCAGCAAGAACACATCAACTACGAGGTAGAACTAACTAGTTCTATTAGCAAAATCTTTGAAAAATGCATATTCAAATATATATTCAATTTCTTAATCGACAACAATCTGCTAACAAATCTTCAATCAGGTTTTTTACCTGGTGACAGTACTGTTTATCAGCTAGTCGATATTTATAACTTTATTTGCAAGGCAATGGATGAAGGTAAGGAAGTCAAAGCTGTATTCTGTGATATAACAAAAGCTTTTGATAGAGTTTGGCACAAGGGCTTAATTCATAAACTCCATGCGATTGGCATTCGTGGAAGACTTCTGGCCTGGCTCTGTGACTATCTGCATAGCAGAAAACAGCTAGTAGTAATAAATGGAAAACTCTCGGACACTAAAACTGTTACAGCTGGAGTCCCGCAAGGGTCTGTACTAGGACCACTTTTGTTCTTAATATATATTAACGATATAGTTTCGGATATAAACTGTAACATTCGGTTATTTGCTGATGACACCTCCCTATATATTGCCGTGGAAGACCAGCAAACTGCAAGTGTTCTTTTAAATGCTGATCTCCAGAGAGTCTCAGACTGGGCAAATACGTGGCTTGTTCACTTCAGCGCAGAAAAAACAAAATCTCTGATATTCTCTCATATAGCTAATCCGGATAGCGGACCACCACTCTTCCTCGGCGACACTCAGATCTCATTGGTAAAAGAACATAAACACTTGGGATTAACGTTTCAATCATCTGGTCACTGGAATGCACATATCCAATCCGTCTCAAAGAAAATTAGTCCTATGATCAATTGTTTACGCAGTCTCAAATACAGGCTATCTCGTAAAGCCCTACATAAACTATACTCCGCATATATTCTACCTCTGTTTGACTATGCAGATGTTGTTTGGGCTAATTGTAACCAGCAACAATGTGTCTTACTTGAAAACTTACAACTCGATGCCCTAAGAACTATTACTGGCTGTCCTCGTGGAACGAGTCACGGTCTCCTGTATCGGGAAACCGGATTTGTCCCCTTATCTGAACGCAGACAACGTCACAAACTCCGCCTATTCTACAAAATGTTACATGGAGCTATACCACATTATCTGTCCGTTCTTGTTCCTCCACGAATATCCGATGCAACTGAATACCCCTTACGAAACGCTGATAACTTCGTTGTGCCCTTTTCCAGAACAGTCCTCCATGCAAACTGCTTTCTCCCTTCTGTAATACGACTCTGGAATGAACTTGACCAAACAATTCGACAATCACCATCATACCTTAGTTTCTGTAAGCAACTTTCCTTAAATGATCCATGTATTCCGAACTATTACTACTGCGGCCAGCGCGACGCACAGATCATCCATGCTCAGCTAAGGCTTGGTTGCAGTTCTCTCAATTCGCACATGTATGAAAGACACATATCAGATGATGCTTCATGTTTATGCGGTGCAAATCGCGAGGACACAAACCATTTCTTACTAGTCTGTCCACGTTACACAAACGCGCGACAAGAATTACTCCAAGGCTTACCTGAAACGTATATCAGCTGCCATACACTTCTTTTTGGAGAGAAATTATTGCCATTGCATGAAAATACTGATATTTTCAAACGAGTTCACAAATTTTTACTAAAATCTGGACGATTTTCATAACTCACCAAGTCTTCGCTTATCATGGATAATCCTTCTTGACTATCAATTGTCATTAATATTATTAAATTATTGATCGATCACACACTGTATTTAAATGAGTCAGCTATGATGATGTTATCATATTTGTTAATACTTTTCGTCTGAATGTTGCTATATTAACAGTGATGCGCCATTCTCAGTTTTGTAAATATGTTAGAGTTATTTCTGTCCGTCAAACTATTATTCTATGTAATATATATATTGGGAGAGGCGTTGAGATAGGCTAAGCCTGTTCGCCAATCCCAATTCACCTTCTGTGAATAAATATATTGTTTAAAAAAAAAAAAAAACTACGAGGTGATCGAATCAATCAAAAACGGTGTAATGTTCAGCTCGAAATACAACTCCAGAAACAAGATCTTCGACATACCACACGTAATCGTAATGGCCAACACAAATCCGGACAAAACCAAGATGAGCGAGGACAGATGGGACATACGACACTTGAACGAGAACTATTCAATTTATGAACTATAAGAATGATTTGTTGTTTGAAAATAAAGAAATTGTTCAGTTTATTCTCCATACAATGAAATAAAATGAAAGAATTACAATCAGCCCCAAACAAAACTACAGCTGTATCCGGCCCGAACCCCAGTAGAGCAAACCTAACCCTAAGCACAATAGAGTGGGGAGCCACCAGGCCCTCCGGGGCTAACCCGGCACATTAAGAACATAACATTTCCCCACATCCTACATAGTCAATCATTAAGCATAGGTGAATCCATTCTTTCTTCCACGGAAAGACACATTAAAGTACTGCATGTAGTTAACAGTAGAATTCGGCTCTCCTCTCATAGAAACCAGCACTGTAGAAGTAGATGGTTTTTCCACAGCAGTTTCAGTAGAAAACCAAGGGCGGGTCTTTAACATCGTTGTGAACGCAGGGTTATCAGAAGCCCACTTAGGATACTGCCGCATCTTGGCACGCTGATATGGCCGCAATAGTACAAGACGATGGCCAGATAACTGCAGAATGTCATTCTCGGAGGCCGCTGTCCTTCCATTCCCATCAATATCAAACGCATATGCAAGCCTGAAGACCAAGTAGCTGTTCTCCGTATACGCATCCGTCTCGGATATCCACACATGAGTAGTCACTTTGTTAATACGATACTGATCAAACATCGCAGTATAGGGGGCTCTCGCATCAGAAGGAACATCAGCAAAGTCACATCCAAATGAGGTAAGCTCTGAACCACCACCACTCAAAGAAATGGTAGAAATATTGCTCGGCAGAACAACATTATAGTTAGAGAACGCTTTCGGATATCTGCGGCGAGTATTTAGTCGGACCCGCCTAAATCTCCTCTTTCGAAAAGGCCGCCTAGAATACGGCCGGCGCCTTCTTATAAGGCGACGCCGTTTAAACCCAAGCCGTCTATACGAATGAAACACCATTGTTCGCTGTCAAACGTGTTGTGACAGCTGCGTGATATAATTGCCTTATATAGGTCACTGCCGCAATGCGACAAAATACCGGGGTATAAATTTGATCTGGTGATCCAACAGGCGGGTAATACTATACCGCCTGTTGGTCACCCTAGGATAGTAGAGTATGAGCGACAGAGTGTCAACGACATACGCTAAGAGGTGGTGTTTTACAGTAAATAATTTCACGACAGACGACCTAAGTCAAATAAGGAACAATGTTACTCGAGAAACTGCAAGTTTTGCAATTATTGGTCGGGAAACAGGAGCAAATGGCACGGTCCATCTTCAGGGATTTGTGCACTTTAAGAAAAGATACCGCTTTTCTGGTATCAAAGGAATGCTCGGAGAACGAGCCCACATTGAGGCAGCGAGAGGAACTGATACTGAGAACCAGACTTATTGCTCAAAAGACGGTGATGTCATATTGCAATTCGGATCCGTCAGTAATAATATCGGAAATCAGGGAGGTCCTAATACAGGACAAACTATTCACGCTATCGTTAATGCGAAGAGGGAAGGAAGAACTGAAGAAATCATTGACGACCCAAGAATGCTGGGAGTATATGTTAGACACGAGAGAAGCTTGATGAACTTCACACTGAATTGGATGACCGTGACCGCCAACTTGCAATGGAACACGATTTCGATGACGTAGAATGGAAGAGTTGGCAAGAAGAACTGATAAAGGAATTAGACGGCCCGCCAAACAATAGAAAAGTAATATGGTACATAGACCCAAAGGGCGGCCAAGGCAAAACGTACCTTTCCAAATACCTCGTACTAAAAGAAAAGGCAATACGATTCGAAAATGCCAAATCTGCGGACATTAAACACGCATACCAAGGCGAAAGAATATGCGTATTCGATTTTTCAAGAAGCCAGCAAGAACACATCAACTACGAGGTGATCGAATCAATCAAAAACGGTGTAATGTTCAGCTCGAAATACAACTCCAGAAACAAGATCTTCGACATACCACACGTAATCGTAATGGCCAACACATATCCGGACAAAACCAAGATGAGCGAGGACAGATGGGACATAGACACTTGAACGAGAACTATTCAATTTATGAACTATAAGAATGATTTGTTGTTTGAAAATAAAGAAATTGTTCAGTTTATTCTCCATACAATGAAATAAAATGAAAGAATTACAATCAGCCCCAAACAAAACTACAGCTGTATCCGGCCCGAACCCCAGTAGAGCAAACCTAACCCTAAGCACAATAGAGTGGGGAGCCACCAGGCCCTCCGGGGCTAACCCGGCACATTAAGAACATAACATTTCCCCACATCCTACATAGTCAATCATTAAGCATAGGTGAATCCATTCTTTCTTCCACGGAAAGACACATTAAAGTACTGCATGTAGTTAACAGTAGAATTCGGCTCTCCTCTCATAGAAACCAGCACTGTAGAAGTAGATGGTTTTTCCACAGCAGTTTCAGTAGAAAACCAAGGGCGGGTCTTTAACATCGTTGTGAACGCAGGGTTATCAGAAGCCCACTTAGGATACTGCCGCATCTTGGCACGCTGATATGGCCGCAATAGTACAAGACGATGGCCAGATAACTGCAGAATGTCATTCTCGGAGGCCGCTGTCCTTCCATTCCCATCAATATCAAACGCATATGCAAGCCTGAAGACCAAGTAGCTGTTCTCCGTATACGCATCCGTCTCGGATATCCACACATGAGTAGTCACTTTGTTAATACGATACTGATCAAACATCGCAGTATAGGGGGCTCTCGCATCAGAAGGAACATCAGCAAAGTCACATCCAAATGAGGTAAGCTCTGAACCACCACCACTCAAAGAAATGGTAGAAATATTGCTCGGCAGAACAACATTATAGTTAGAGAACGCTTTCGGATATCTGCGGCGAGTATTTAGTCGGACCCGCCTAAATCTCCTCTTTCGAAAAGGCCGCCTAGAATACGGCCGGCGCCTTCTTATAAGGCGACGCCGTTTAAACCCAAGCCGTCTATACGAATGAAACACCATTGTTCGCTGTCAAACGTGTTGTGACAGCTGCGTGATATAATTGCCTTATATAGGTCACTGCCGCAATGCGACAAAATACCGGGGTATAAATTTGATCTGGTGATCCAACAGGCGGGTAATACTATACCGCCTGTTGGTCACCCTAGGATAGTAGAGTATGAGCGACAGAGTGTCAACGACATACGCTAAGAGGTGGTGTTTTACAGTAAATAATTTCACGACAGACGACCTAAGTCAAATAAGGAACAATGTTACTCGAGAAACTGCAAGTTTTGCAATTATTGGTCGGGAAACAGGAGCAAATGGCACGGTCCATCTTCAGGGATTTGTGCACTTTAAGAAAAGATACCGCTTTTCTGGTATCAAAGGAATGCTCGGAGAACGAGCCCACATTGAGACAGCGAGAGGAACTGATACTGAGAACCAGACTTATTGCTCAAAAGACGGTGATGTCATATTACAATTCGGATCCGTCAGTAATAATATCGGAAATCAGGGAGGTCCTAATACAGGACAAACTATTCACGCTATCGTTAATGCGAAGAGGGAAGGAAGAACTGAAGAAATCATTGACGACCCAAGAATGCTGGGAGTATATGTTAGACACAAGAGAAGCATTGATGAACTTCACACTGAATTGGATGACCGTGACCGCCAACTTGCAATGGAACACGATTTCGATGACGTAGAATGGAAGAGTTGGCAAGAAGAACTGATAAAGGAATTAGACGGCCCGCCAAACAATAGAAAAGTAATATGGTACATAGACCCAAAGGGCGGCCAAGGCAAAACGTACCTTTCCAAATACCTCGTACTAAAAGAAAAGGCAATACGATTCGAAAATGCCAAATCTGCGGACATTAAACACGCATACCAAGGCGAAAGAATATGCGTATTCGATTTTTCAAGAAGCCAGCAAGAACACATCAACTACGAGGTGATCGAATCAATCAAAAACGGTGTAATGTTCAGCTCGAAATACAACTCCAGAAACAAGATCTTCGACATACCACACGTAATCGTAATGGCCAACACATATCCGGACAAAACCAAGATGAGCGAGGACAGATGGGACATAGACACTTGAACGAGAACTATTCAATTTATGAACTATAAGAATGATTTGTTGTTTGAAAATAAAGAAATTGTTCAGTTTATTCTCCATACAATGAAATAAAATGAAAGAATTACAATCAGCCCCAAACAAAACTACAGCTGTATCCGGCCCGAACCCCAGTAGAGCAAACCTAACCCTAAGCACAATAGAGTGGGGAGCCACCAGGCCCTCCGGGGCTAACCCGGCACATTAAGAACATAACATTTCCCCACATCCTACATAGTCAATCATTAAGCATAGGTGAATCCATTCTTTCTTCCACGGAAAGACACATTAAAGTACTGCATGTAGTTAACAGTAGAATTCGGCTCTCCTCTCATAGAAACCAGCACTGTAGAAGTAGATGGTTTTTCCACAGCAGTTTCAGTAGAATACCAAGGGCGGGTCTTTAACATCGTTGTGAACGCAGGGTTATCAGAAGCCCACTTAGGATACTGCCGCATCTTGGCACGCTGATATGGCCGCAATAGTACAAGACGATGGCCAGATAACTGCAGAATGTCATTCTCGGAGGCCGCTGTCCTTCCATTCCCATCAATATCAAACGCATATGCAAGCCTGAAGACCAAGTAGCTGTTCTCCGTATACGCATCCGTCTCGGATATCCACACATGAGTAGTCACTTTGTTAATACGATACTGATCAAACATCGCAGTATAGGGGGCTCTCGCATCAGAAGGAACATCAGCAAAGTCACATCCAAATGAGGTAAGCTCTGAACCACCACCACTCAAAGAAATGGCAGAAATATTGCTCGGCAGAACAACATTATAGTTAGAGAACGCTTTCGGATATCTGCGGCGAGTATTTAGTCGGACCCGCCTAAATCTCCTCTTTCGAAAAGACCGCCTAGAATACGGCCGGCGCCTTCTTATAAGGCGACGCCGTTTAAACCCAAGCCGTCTATACGAATGAAACACCATTGTTCGCTGTCAAACGTGTTGTGACAGCTGCGTGATATAATTGCCTTATATAGGTCACTGCCGCAATGCGACAAAATACCGGGGTATAAATTTGATCTGGTGATCCAACAGGCGGGTAATATTCCAAACGGGAGGGTGGTGTCCCCTTTGTTGTTGTGCAATAAAAGGAAAACTCAGACGTCATTTAGTGGCCAAACATCTGCCGTTCTACCTGGCACCAGGCAAGTGCTGTTGGAAATGCAAAGTGGCAGAGTCATCACTGTGCTTCCTGTTCCGGCGGCACGGAGATGCGTCTGATCACTCGCAGATTGCTAGATGGGCATTAACTGACCACCGACTCAGTGAGTGGGTGGCCCTGGTGAATGGGCTGTTGTTCTCCATCATGGAATGCTTGGGGCTTAATTCCTACGGGGATTTACTCAATTTTGCCATTTCCCGTGGGATGTATCCCCATAGCACTTCTATACAACCATCTATGACATCTGAGTTGTACATGATTATGTTTGATATGGCTCGGGGAGTACACCTGGAAACTTATTCTTGGTGTCCCCCCAATTCTGTGGCAGTCCTGTCACACTGGCAACTGCTCAGCAGAGTGCTCCTGTTCCTGTCAGAACGGCAAATCTATCAAGTGTGTGCCCAGTATATCCTTCGGGATGCCTCGGGTAGACTGAAACCAGACTGGTTCTTGTTTGAATGGCCACCACTAACTGTAGATTCCCATCTTCACCTTGATCTTGCTTTGGATAATTTTGGTGCTGAAAGTCTGGATGGACTTCAGGTGAAAAGTGAGGTACCCGGAGAATCACTGGCTATTCAGTTTGTGGTCAGCAATATGGTGTTCCCCAATGCTTGGGATCACCCATCCCTATCATTGGACGACTCAAGGGTGCTGTATACATTTGGAGTACATCCTCGTGTTGCCAACCAGCGTGTGTCCGGGAGTACTCTCTCAAAACTCATTGAACTGTTGAGGAACCGGAGATGTGTCGGTGTCGGAGAGGTTGGTTTAGATTATTCTCATAATCCCTCCGACACCGAATGTCAAATGCAGGAAGATTTCCTGCGACGTGTACTGCCCATTGCCCGGGATTTCAACCTGCCGGTTGTGATCCATTGCAGGGAGGCTAACAATTCAGAACACGGTGAAGCTCGATCGCGTTGCTTAGAAATTCTTCGCGACGAGCTTGACCCTAATTATAAGATTCAAGTTCACTCGTTCGTTGGTGGGCCTGAGGACCTGGAGGCATGGACTCAGGCTTTCCCGAACGTGTGTTTTAGCTTGAATGCTTTGACAGTTAATAGGAAACCATCCCTATCCATTCTACAGACGATAGATCTTCACCGGGTGCTCCTCGAAACGGATGCTCCTTTCCTTTCACCTCCAGGTTATTCCTGGCCCAATTCACCTTGGTATTTGTGGCCAGTGGCTGAGAAGATCGCGCGGGCTAGAAATCTGGCGCCCAGAATGATCTTTGAGGTCGCTCGTCGGAATGCATGCAGGTTCTTTGGGCAACCTGTATAGGCGTCGTAGAATCAAGATGGCTGAAAGGACACTTGTTCTGTATGCTAT
Source organism: Hanleya hanleyi (assembly GCA_036873755.1). Classification (NCBI taxonomy): domain Eukaryota; kingdom Metazoa; phylum Mollusca; class Polyplacophora; order Lepidopleurida; family Hanleyidae; genus Hanleya; species Hanleya hanleyi. Next base: position 84,366 of record JAVTVY010021994.1, read on the forward strand.
CTCGATTACAGAAGGGGCTGGTCCAAGGGATCCTTGTCCGGAAGGCCTTCTCCTTTATTGTAATCCTGTTATTTGACTAGTGATAATGGAGAGGTTTCATGACCTGAATAATTATCTGGGTTAGGTTACCCAGGCTGCAATTTATTGATTGGTGGTCGGTTAAAGTTTTGTTGATTTGGCTCGGCTGTGGACGGCTGTTCTTTGACAGTTTTCTACGGTCTATTTATTTTTAATTATCAGTTTTTTTTAGAAGGGAGGGTATGAGTTGGGTTATTTTAAATCAGGGGATAGTGGAAAATTTTATAATCATTGCAAATTGTCAGAAACGCATGCTGAAAAAGATGCATATATATGCCCTGAAACTCTCCTGAGCAAGCCATCTCTGTTGTGATAGGGAAGGGGAATGTGAATATTTTGTATTTTCAGATTGATTTGATTTTAGGTTAGACTTGTTCTTGTTTAGGAATGACTATATTGGGGACTCCTAACATTTTCTGTGTTTTGGGGACGGTTTCCTGACCGGTGACCCGCTTGAAGTGAATATGACAGTTTGCTGAACATATTCCAGTCTTACATAGAAAGTGTTGAGGAAAGAGTAAAGAATTTTATGAACATTTTTTATGGGACCTTTGGGGGATTTTATATTGCTGAAAAAATGAATCACTGTGGAGAATACTTTAGGGCCTGACGAAATCAATGCCAAGATACACCTGGGTCTCACTCGTATCGCAGGTTCTTCTTGGGATTGTCCATCCGTATTGCTGGGGATCTGTGAAGAGTCCGGGAGCACATTGGGTCTTGGACATTGATCGTTAAATGTCGAATAGGTGATTCCCCTCATCAGGGTTGGGGGTTTGTTTTAAAATGGCGATAGAGGCCTCCTCTAACAAAACGGGGAAGGGTGTTGTAGTGACACCCCCGGGTGTATGTATGAAATATACTCGCTAGACCGCTTTCGGTTGTCATGTGTGAACTGGCCTTGTTCCACCTATATATGGAAAGTAGACTCGTCCACTCCTGCACAAAGCGCCTGCGCACTATTCGGCCACTGCTGGGGGCACGAAGGAAATACGAATTAGATTGACTGAGCTTACCAGAAGAAGACGTGTTTTCCTAGTTGGCTTGCTTGATGTTCTCAAGACTTTGAGGCGTATTATTCAGGGTAAGAATCTGCTTACTCAAACTTGAGGAGTATTCCTAAAATAAGGTTTGGGAATCCTCTTCATGCCTTTTCCTGCGGGCCCATAGTGGAATTTCGCGGTCTTCACAAAGGCGCAGCACATCATGGTGCAGGACATACTGGCGCTTGCGGTCTTCCACTCGGTAAATAGCAGGTGGCAATACATCCACCACCAGGTAAGGACCATTAAAGATCGGTCTGAGTTTTCGGCTCTGACCCACCTTGCTGGCTAAGTCCCGGCGATAAACCAGATCCCCTACATTAAAGGAAGTCTCACACCGTTTTAGGTCATACGTACGTTTTTGGCGATTCTGCACACTTGCCAGTTTGTCTCTAGCCATTTGATGGATTTCGGCTAACTGCTTTACAAGGCAAACCAAGTACTCCGCCCTCCCCAAGGGTTCTTGGTTAGCATGAACCACACCCAAAAGGATATCCACGGGCATGGTTACTTCTCGGCCCAGCATCATTAGGTTTGGAGAAAATCCAGTGTCACGGTTCGGCATGGCACGAATTGCCATCCCAATCAATGACAGATGTTCATCCCAGTCTTTTTGTTTGTTCTCCAAATAACAGCGAATCATCTGGAGTAGAAGACGGTTGTAGCGCTCAACCTGACCGTTAGATCTAGGTTGATATGGGGTTGTCCGCGTTTTTGTGATCTCAAAAAGCTGACAGAATGTGGAAAACAGATTTCCGTCGAAATTTCGACCTTGATCCGTATGAACTTGGAGTGGCACTCCAAACCGGGATATAAAATTATCCAGGAATGCAGCAGCCACCCGATCTGCAGTCTGTTCAGACAATGGGCAGATCTCCAACCATTTTGTGAATTGATCAATCATCATGAGAACGTATTTATTCCCTCGCGAGGATTGAACAAAAGGACCGAGGATGTCCAGGTGGACTCTTTCCATGGGCACCCCAGCATGGTAACTCCCCAACCCTGCTCTTGGATTGACCCGAGGCTTTTTGTTGAGATTACATATTGCACAAGTCTGCACGAACAGTTTGACATCACGATTCATATTTGGCCAAAAAAATGACCTCTTGACCAAGGCTGTTGTTTTGTCACGCCCAAGATGGCCCCCAGTCTTTGCGTCATGTACCAGACGAAGAACCTCTGGACGCAAAGATGAAGGGACCACCAATTTCAGTTTGGTTCCAGAAAGGTACTCCCACTGGTAGTACAGAACCCCTTTCTGCAACTTCAGACATGATCTAGTCAACCACAGATGCTTGGTTATTGGGCCACACAAAAATAGTTTGTCAGGCTTTACCTTCCCCTCCAAATATTCCAGAATGGGCCGTAGCTGCGGATCAGCCAATTGCTTGTTACGCAGCTCAGCCGAACTGTAATCTACCCATTGCGAGTCCAATTCGCTTGACTGAATCATGTCGTCATCTGAGTCGCTTCCTTGGGAGTCGCTGAGAGCATCCACGGTCATTTGGCGGATGGATGCTGAACTCGACGTCCTCATAGATAAAGGAAGAACATCGTCAACATCAGTTTCAAAACGACACCACTGATTATGCGCTCGAACACAATAACTACAACCCCCACAAGGCAAGTCCTCAGGGCGACTCCCAGCAGAGTAGCAGTCACAATTGCTCAAAAGATCTGGCATGCGGGACAGTGCGTCTGCATTGCCATGTTTGGCACCCGGCCTATGCTGGATGCACATGTCAAATTGGCTGAGCTCCTCAAGCCAACGTGCTAACTGACCTTCAATATGTCTAAATCGGGTCAGCCAGATGAGACTATTGTGATCAGTCCGGACCAGGAAACGTCTTCCCAGCAGGTAATGCCTAAAAGTCCGTGTGAAAGTAACTATAGCCAGGAGCTCCTTCCGAGTGGTACAACAGCGTCGCTGAGCCGCAGTCAAATTGAGGCTACCATACGAGATAGTTCGCTGCTCACCATCCTGTACTTGTGACAGTTCAGCACCAATTGCCGTATCTGAAGCGTAAGTATCCAGGATGAATGGATCGTCTGCAGTGGGGAAAGCCAACACTGGGGCCGTCGCCACAGCAGACTTCAGATCTTCGAAAGCTTCCTGGTGCATACCATCCCAAGTGAATATAGCTTTAGGACCAGTTAAGGAGTACAAGCTGTTAGCCCGCTTAGCAAAATCGGGAATGAAGTCCCTGTGGTAATTTATAAATCCCAAGAAGGATTCTACCTCAGTCCGATTTCTTGGCACTGGCCAATCTGTGGCTGTTCGGATTTTACTGTCAGTGACGGCTATTCCGGCATTACTAACTTTTTTCCCTAGGAACTCCACTTCTCTTTGGAAAAGAACACACTTACGGGGCTTCAGTTTTAGCTTATGGTGCCGAAATCGCAACAACACCCGCCTAAGGTTGGAAAGCATTTCCGCAAACGTGCGACCAACAATAATGACGTCATCAATATAAGCCAGTGCTTCTTTCCATGTCATGCCTTTTAGCACGTGCTGCATGGCTCTCTGAAATGTCGCTGGGGCGTTGCAAAGCCCAAAACCCATACGGACGTGTTCGAAAAGTCCATATTTCGTAAGGAACGCTGTTTTATGCCGGTCGGCTGGGTCTACAGTTATTTGCCAGTACCCTGCTGCGAGGTCCAGAGTACAGAAATACTCCGCCCCACGCAGGGTATCGAGACAGTCATCGATCAACGGCAACGGAAATGCGTCTTTGACAGTTTTTTGGTTCAGTTCCCGATAATCGATGCAATATCTTACAGATCCATCCTTCTTTCGAATCAGAACGGGAGCTGATGCCCAATCTGATTCCGAAGGTTGGATTACACCAGCCTCACACATTGCCTGGAGATGTTTTTCTTCTTCTTTCTCGAAGCCAAGAGGAGTGCGTCTCATCCGTTGTCTCACTGGAGTGGCAGTCCCGGTATTAATGCGATGCTGTGTATCCAGGAAGTTCCCAAGGTCAAGGTCATGACTGCCAAAAACATCCTGAAACTCACAGAGTAGATCTTTCAGTTCCACGGCCTGGTCCTTAGTAAGATTTGAACAAGAATCGCCATAAAGCTTGGTCAGGTGGTCAGGAAGAGTTGTTTCATCTACTGGGGTAGACACCCCCTTCACTTCTGCGGTAACAACTGGAACTGTGGAGGTACAATCAGGTTTGGAGACATCCGTCACAGAATCGGTGTCTAATATCTCTTCAATCTCTACTGCATTCCCGATCC